>DWBA01001193.1:0-11070 GCA_018236825.1 Apodemia zela
AGGAGTTTTATTAATTTTTTGTGTCCAATTTCCGGTTCGGTCATTGGTATTTTTTGTAACAATCTCAAGACGACAACCAATAGAAAATAAGTACAATACAAAAATCACGAAACGAGGATATAGAAGCGGTCAAATCAACTGCCAATCGGAGCGAGTCAATTTTGTACATACGTGTGTACGGAAATCACGTCTGGCCCGTAAAGTTTTTGTACATACGTCTGTACGAAAATCGCTGGACGGGTTAATATAATCAAAATTATAAGCAAATTCTGCACCTCACACTATGTGATACACCTAACTGTACGTATGATATTTTTTATTTGGAACATTTTGGTGGTGAATTTAAAAAAATGTGCTACAGAGTGGCCAGTAAGTTATACGCGTTGCGCGTGAACGCGTAATACACGTTGCGCATGATGATACACGCAACCCAAAACAAGGCAAGTCGTGTTTTCAGACACAATTAAAATAATATTTGACGTTTTGCTGAACACAATTTAGTATCTTTACCTGCTGCAGCAGGGCAGTGTGGTTGATTCAGAGGGGAACCCGCTATTAAACCTAACGGTTAGGCCGTAGCCTCAAAGTCAGCGGGCTACGGGGAAGCGGTGCGGCGAGCGGCGCCTCGATGTTGATGCCGCCGTTCGTCGCGCCGCATGTAAACGCGTCCCGTCACGCCCCGCAGCACGCCTACTTGAAAACTGCGGCCTTAGGAGCGTTGTGACTGGTGTTACACGCATTACGTGTGACGCTTTGCTAAACAATGAAAATATTCTTTATATTAATACAACTCTACACGCGCTTATTTAAATCGCCGAAGTCAGCTATTCACAATTTTCGAATCACGCTGGCACAGAAACATTGATTTACTTACCTTAGAAACGCCAACTTATCTAAATGATATTGTACTTACTAATAACGCTACGTGAGAAATGATCTTGTAAATACTAAGGCTCCATACATTTATCGTGTGCAATTTATACCCGTACAATAGAAGCGGTTCGCGTCGCAGACTCGGTTCCGTTTGACCGGATCCTATTTCAACAAAGATACGGTGCAGAAATTGTTATGTTAATTTAAGGATTTTTTTTTTATATATTTACATTTCACATCAAACGTTATGGTTGGTATACGTTTAATTACTTTGGACAGCACTAAGCGAGCTAGCCAATAATTGTAAAACTTAAGCAAAAAATCAATTATAATACAAGAAAATCACATCCAGATATTTTGGTCTACCCGCTGCCGGATACGGGACGCGACTTGTTTGAGGTTATTTTATAAAGTTGGAGAGTAAGACAACCGGTAAACAAATGTATGTGGTGACAAGTTCAGTTAATTTACTATAATAGAAGAAAACCAATAAATAATACTTAAAATTGGTTACATAAATATAAGGTTCGACAATAAAATCCACTAAAATACATATAAAATATATACTCATAGTTTATGTATAAATAAAATTGAAGTGTTTAGTATGTGAAAATAACAGATTTTTACCAAGCTTTTATAAATGATGTTAATTAAGTTAGGTACGCTAGTTTTTTTTTTGGTTACGTATCATGCATACAGGTAAAATGCTATAGAATACTGCACACCAGGGTTCGAAATTCTCAATATAGTTAATTTCTTTGAATATTTATCACATGCTTCTTTTTTCCTGCAGTCTTTCTGATGACCAAAATCGGTAGGCTGATTATGTATTTTGCAGACGCAAAGCGACAGACGTAAATTGAAAATTATTGATGTCAAACGTCCTTTGTTCCTTAGACGAAAATGACGTTTGACAGTAATAACTGTCAATTTACGGCTGTCGCTCTGCAACTGCAAGATCCATGATCAGCCCACCGACTGTCTTTAGCGACCGTTCGACTGTCCCGTATTTTTTCCCCAAAAGTTGGCAACCCTTTGCACACATGTAATTGATTATTCACACCCGAGAAACATCTAGTTTTTAGGTAGGTGCATATCAAAAGTTAATAGAAGACGAGTTTCCCTTTAATCTAATACTTAACAGTAAAAAACAACATTTTTTACATGCAAGTCTTTGAACATGTTTAGATCTTTCTGTTTTTGGAAGCTCCTTCAGGCTTCTCTAGACCACAAACAATGTACGCCTTTACATACAGCTTTATACTGGTTCTTTCAGTATGAAGAAGGATGCAAATACATGCATTGTAATGATTTTGTGATTAACACTGTAAAGATGTTTTCAAAGTAAACAGTGTGATAGTAAAGACTGTTTAGTTAGCCTAGTGTGCGCGTTAGCAGCCTAACCTGACTAATAAGCCAAATTAGACTCCTATATTTGAAATGGTACAATCTTTTATTTAATAAGTATCCCTCGTTGAGTATTAAACAAAATGCGTATCTTTGACAGAATTAAACAAATTATAAGACTATTTATTTACAAAATAATAAATTACTCATAACACTCACTAATCAGATACTTTCATCACATATGAAAACCTAAAGAAGGATAGAAAGCAAAGAATTGATAAGTGACGAAAGTTATAATTCGAAATAACTTATATTTTATGAAGTTTCATGATTTTCTTTCTTACAAATATTTTTATTCACATATAAATACAGGATATAAATTTAAATATATACTTATATTCAGGATTTCCGCCTTACAGCATTTAATGCAGTAATAGGTAATCTCAATCACTCAATATTATATCTTTTGAAAATTAACAAAAATGAAATTACTATGCTATGCTTCTTAAAGGCAGCAAAATATTTTTGATTTTAAAATTTATTTGCTTAATTAGTGTAAATGGTTGTTTTTTGAACCATTAATTAGAAAATATGTAGAAAAGTATGGAATTATCATGTTACGTATCTCCCTGCATTGTCTTTCATGACAATATAAATATAATTTAATCATATCAGTTCAGAAATAGAGTTGGGAAGAAAGAATCTAGTATAAGGCATTCACAAAAGATGGAAGAAGTTTTTTGGATAGCACAGAATCTTGTTGCGAGTTCTGGAGTGAAAAATTCCAAATTTCTGAACAAAACACTAAATGCACATATAACTGCTGACAGTTTTGCTATACACGATTTTTTTTTTACAATTTCGTCCAAATCCAATCAATAATAACGACGAAGACATGTTTGATCAGATGAAATTTATGGCCAGATAACAAGTCACTGTTCAATAAGCATACATTTATTCAAGCTGGGGATCACTGGGTCTTAGTAGTGGAGCATATTTAAACAGTGAGTAACAAAAGCCCTGTGTGAGTAACAAAAGCGTATAGATAGGTCGATGACATTATCAAAAAAATTATTTCAAACAACCAGTTTGAATAATTTGGCTAAATATGTAGCAGTTTTTATACATGAATGTTTTAAATTTTTTAGTAATGACGACAGCCTGAAGTACGCTCAATAGCCTCATCCCTTTGCTAAGTACAGAAAAAGAAAAACATTAACTTTAAATGACAATAAGGGCCTCTTGCAACACACTATTTGAATACTTTTAAATCAATTTAACCATACAAAAAATAATTTAAAAGTATTTAAATAGTTTATTACAAGCGGGCCTTAATGTATGTTCTTTTGTTATTTATAAATACACAATATATTAACTACTACAGGAAATACATTATTAATAAATTTAATTTAATATTAATGTCTTTTCTGTACATGACTAAGAGTTTAGACTCATCGTAATAGTAAATTTAAAAAGTTTAAACATTTGTCCAAAGGTTTTTAAAATACTACTTTTAAAATTAAAGGTTTTCTAAAATACAACAGCAGGACATTAATCGAGGTAATTGAAAACCCTAAACTCTTTTGGTGCGCTGGAGTGATTGTGGTGGATATAAACGTCATCACTGTTTCGTATAAAGGTATATAATGACTAATGAGGTCAAGAGTGATATTCATATTAATAAGTTTAACACGTATCATAAAAGTTAACAACAAAAGGCAAGGTTCTAAAACTGCAACCCGAATTTTGTTCAGAATATATTATAAAAACGTCTAATGAGACAAACTTCTTTCGGCTATACAGAATTAAAAGGAGGACAAACTGTGGATTTCGTACGACGAAAAATATTACGTAATGACGTCGAATACAGAATCAATCAACACCGAAACAGAATTTCACTGCATCGTTTATTAAAATATTCACACGGTAAAATCTTCGTACAAAAAAAAAATATGTTCCGCAACGTGGGTCAAGTGACCAATGGAACTCCACCGCCATATATCGTCAGCCGACTTACCGTGGTGAAACCCACACTTTTGACGTATGGTTGGTAAGGATTGGGCGTGAGGGTTATTCATTTTAAATATTCGCTTATTCAGATATATCTCAATATTGACTCACAATTGGCAGCCACAAGGTACCTTTCAATAATGTTTCTACACTTACAAGTTTAAGATGTTACTTAGATTCTTAAGGTCTTGGGCTTGGCTAACACTGACAAAGACATTCTTTTGTGTTTAAAAATAATTGTTTAAAAACAAATTTTTTACATACGCATATGAATATGTTTTTGCAATTTCCACTGTGATATTAGATGCGGTTTAACAATTCCCAAAATGATAAGATATGGATTAGTAATAAAGTTAGTAATAAAGGATTCGACAGATATTGATTCTGAAAACATTGTTTCAATCAAAAAAAAAAATCAATTACACTCGTACAAAAAGCTATCTCTCCTAAGGTCTGCTTAGACGAATATTCTACATTGGTCAATATTTCATAATCTAAACGTCAAAATGTTAAGGAGAAATACTTCATTGCACAAGATTAATTGATTTTTTCGAAAATGTACAAATTTGAGAAATAAATCATTACAAATATGCAACAGAAGTGCCATTTACCTCTTTAGCATATAGCTTGTGTAACGCCACAACTAAAACTGACCAATGGCTATTTTTGATTTTCTTTTATTATGGCATTGAAAAATGAAAGCGAAACGGGACAGTTAATCGAATCACTTCGTTAAATTTAACTGCCAGATAATTTTACAAAATATTCATAAATGTATTAAATCTAACATAACAGCGATATATGCTCAGCTGAACAGAAATCTTTGTACTTGTCAATTTTAACGAAATATAACCTAATAGTTAAAAAAATATGTATTCTTCATTACACATATTATTTGTTCTACCTTCTGACACAATCCAATGTTACATACTAAAACTAACGTTTAATATTTACATTTAGTCAACTAATCAGCTCAAACTGATACGCATGTTCAAAAATGTTGGTCAATGTACAATGGGGACCATGCAGTCACAATTTTAAATGTTTATAATTTTTTACATAACAGTGTACAAAGGACTAACGTCGGATCATGCATTGTGAATATAAAGTGACACTCTGTTGATGATTACCTATGCTTCGTTACTCTTATTTACATTGCCCCAAGCAAAAGGCAAAAGCCACTATAAAAAGGCTGTCATGAAGATAAAAATGAAAATAAATAACAAATTGATACATTGTGGTATTGTGTATATAAGAGTCTTTTTAAAAACAATAAAGTCGGTTCATTAGAGATAGGCAGAGGTAATGTACACACCCAATCCATTAGTAGTTTGTGGGCTAGCACCTTTTACAAAAAAGGTAAAATCAAAATAATATTGTTAAAGAAACATAAAAATGCGTCAGAATACCTCTGGATATAGGCCAATATTTTATACAAGCCAAGCTTGCATCAGCACCACCAATTTATACAGTGAATAACAAAAATCTTGTCCGGTTGTTAAGGTCACTATCAGCAGCTTAATATATGGGATTTGCAGATATTGACAGATACATTTTTCACGATCAAAGTAATTAACTTAAAAAATATTTTTAAAAACAAAAGATGTAATTTTTTGCCACAATACCTTGTTGCCATAAACGCTGAGCTGTAGAAAGGCTGACGACAAAGACAGCTATGGCATTGAAAGACACTGCCGCCGCATGAGCCAACTGACGCTGTCCAGTTTACAATATTTCCCAAATTTACAGAGAAATTTAATGCTAAATACGAGTATATTAAAATACCATAATATTTTTAGCTTTATAAATTAAATATTGATAATTTCGGGATCGGACAGGGCCTTTGTTACTCGCCATCACTATCAATATTTTCCATAACAATTATGCTGGATGTTTTGATAATGCCCGACACAGAACAAAAATGTTCCGATCAAATGGCATAAGGAAATACTTTTTGTACAAGTGACAGGCTTCAAAATGAGAAAAAACTGTCAACAGTTCAAAAAATGGATCAGTTGAGTAGGAGGTGCTGATCGCAAACCACTTGACTATTCAGCTTTATTATATTTTATATTTTTAAAAAGACTCTTTCTTACAAATAATGGAATTAAATGCGAAATGGGAAAATTTTATTAAAATTATCCTTCACCGGCTCTTCTGACGAGTTAATGGTTTTATAGCTACTATCGGATCGAAAACGAGATGGAAAAGAATTTAAATAACTAAATACTAACTTTTTAGTTACAATGGCAGAAATATATGGATGGTTGGAACATAAAAAGCAAATATTTTTTATTTTAGTCTTTTGCTTGTTTTCGTTTATTTGTGAATATTAGCAGTCAAGTATTTTATTGCACGCATATGATCGTTATGTAAAAACAGATGTGAAAGGTCAGTTAATTTTTTAATATATTTTCCAATTAAAAGCAAAATGGAGGTGGCAAACTCTTTTGTGTTAGGCTCCATCAATAATCCATAATTGAGCCTAAAATTATTTTAAATTTAATTAACAAATGTAAACAAGTCAGTAATTATGGTACAATATTATAACATTATTGTTTTTTTTTATTATAGAACATATCGCCGCCTCTTATGTAACTATACCAATATGACATAGTTATTTACGATAATAAGTAGTTAATGCCTATTGACATAGATAATTAAGAAGCGGCGTTTAGTCGCTGCAATCGTGAATCAAACGTATGCGCAATATCCATTATCTTTTCGGCAAAAAGATTTTGCCTTCGAGTATAAATTACCATAGTAAGCACTAATGCTACACATGGCAAATACGTTGGCAATTTCCTTCTCGTTCTAAGACATATCGCTATACATACAAAATAATAGAAAACGTGATGTGAAGCGAGTAGAGGTGGTGTATAGTGACAGCTATCCAAAGTGTAGGTGACTTCACTCAAATTCTATACTCCGACTTGTTGTATGACTGTGTGAGCATTTGGAAACGTCATCAAAGATAACCAATCTCAATAATACCAATACAAATAATACAAGTAAATATTATCTTATTGCGAATGTACATATGTATTTCATTACAAAATATACTAGGTAAAAGTGTTCTGCGACGTCAGGCCCGGGTTTCATATCACCGCCTTTCCTTTTCTGCCTTAATAGTGTCGTGTCGTAGTAAGGCTAAGCTCAATGTGGTATTATATCACTGCCACACGGATAAGAACGCACGATTTATAGCTTTCATGTCTATAGAGTCATAAGCCATAGTCTTCTCATCTTGAAGATGGCTCTTTGCTTATTTGCTATGCAATGAAAAAAAAAATAACTCATTGGGCATCTCATAACAAATTAAGCAAGGAATTGTGCTAATCTGTTGTGTTAAAATTAAAAAACTTCACTTTCAACATTATTGAAAACATGCAAACATTAGAATAAGGCAGAACGAGAAAAAAACTGGCAGTGTAAATGCGGACATAACTTAAAATACACTTCTGAATATCAATGTATCTCTTTTAAAGTGTTAGAATAATTAAAGCTTAATTTTAATCAAATAGAAATAAAAATAAACATTCATTGAACCGTGACGCTTCAATATCATTTGTATGTCACTAGCAAAAAAAAATCAATGACTATTTAGATTTATTGTTTGTGACGTAATAAATAAGTCAAGCGTGGCGATTTTTCTGATCGCTATGCTTAATTTGATCTTACAGGTAAAAAAGAGATACGTCAACAATCAGAAATACCATTTCACTTTAGTAATATTCATACTCAAAAATCTTACAATAAATAAAAAGAAATCCTGATAAACTTGTGTGTCAGTTAATGGACGTAAACGATTATATATTATACATATTAATGTTGGATATTATTTGAACATTACAACACTAATCACGTGTATTATTTATTTCTAACATTGACAACACATTGATAGCAGCCAAACTTAAGATGTGAACATTTCAACATTTAAAGTACAAAAGATAAATATATTTTTTAATAAATAAAATTTCCCTTACGGACTCGTCCAGTAGCACAGCACAGCGAGACGTCAGAGCTTGTTATATTCCTTGAAACACGGGGAGATTGGGGTGGAATGGGCACTACGCGAGCCGCGGTCTCTTCGCGTCTCTTTCCTCCGCGTTCGCGCTCGCCGCACTGGCTGTACTACTGCCTCCCCCACTCCCCCCACCCTCCTCTTCTTCGTCGGAATCACCGTCGTAATCCACAAGCCCCTATTACAAAAAATATTATTTGACCATATGAATATAAATGATATATAATTAAATGTAATGAATAATGGATAATTTACTTTATTATTTGATCGTTTTTAATATAATATCAAGACTGCAAACAGGCAGACGGCTCTCCTGTTGAAAAGAGACAACTATCACCTATAGACACCAAAGATGTCAATGATGATGCCAAAAAAATATTATTTGACTATATGAATATATAATTAAATTAAATAAATAATACACAATTTATTTTATTACTGTATTAATTGCTCGTTTTTTATATTATATCATAAGACTGCAAGCAGGCAGATGGCTTTCCTGTTGAAAAGTGACAGCCATCGCCTATAGGCACCAAAGATGTCAATGGTGAGTTGCTATCTGTGTGATGCGATAGTAATGCCACATACAAAAGAATCGCGGCTACAATCCTTAGATATATTTTTTACTGTGTGTTATACAGCTTTAAAATCAAATAACTAGCAATAATAACTGTTTCTTAAAAATAGTTAATTAATTATTTTACTTGCAGTCTTGCTAGGAATCTTCTGTAATAAATTTGATTTTTTATATTCAAAGTAAACGGCTATATTTTCTTTTAATTTAGAATCAAAGAAAATGGAGGGTGTAAAATACAACTGCTTAAGTGTAGTGATCTAAGTTAAGTTTAATATAAAATGATTGTGCAATTATACCAAAACAGAGGTTAAACAAACTATTTCTAAGCAAGCTGTTAAATAAAATAGAAGCTTTACTTAATTTGAAACTAAATACATGCTATCTTATATAAAATAAGCTTTCTCAATATAAGAATACAACCAGAATAAGGTTACTTGCTTGTATATATTGTCTATAAATGACATGAAATACAGCATTTGTATCTAACTTGACCAAAAATGTCAATGTATCTGATCCGAACCCATGAAATTATGTTTCGAAGTACGGGTACAACAAATTGTATGTATCCGATTACTTTTCGTGATCCGTGATTCCCCAATAAGAAATGGAATATTGAAGGTTCGAAATAACTATAGTTTGATATGGTGAAAATGCTGGAAACAGACAATACTGGTGCCAAAAGTCGACATTGATTAGGACACACAATTCCTGATGTTGCTCTATATTTAATATAATATCTTCGACATGGCTTATTTTTTCTTAATAGTAGATACATTTTTTTTTATTCGGATCGGAAGTAGTGCGAAAAGCAATATCTATTTTTGGTCTTATATTGTCAGATTTATATTTCACGGATTTTGATCTTAAAAGATCAATGATGAATGGTCTAACAAAAATTTAAAGACCTATTTAAAATTACATGTTTATCATAAATCGTGCAATTCAAATTTTTATTCAACATTCAGGCATTACTTTTTAAAATTTAAATCAAAGGAAGAGATGTTCATTTGTCTAAATTATCTGTTCTATAAGCATACATTGCCTAAAACCCGTTATTTCTTCATTTCGTAACTAAATACCTTTCCAGGACTGAATGTCGAATAAAAACGGTTTCAACAATACATTGCATCCTTCAGTATCTAATTATATTATAGAAAGTGCTATATATTTACTAATGTTGGTTGGTACAGGGCCCTTTAAAAAATAGACCATATGCTATTCTGCCAGACATTTCGTAAAAGGCGAACGATTTGCTTTACTTCTCACTGCCATCGTGACTAGGTTCCACACCGCCTCGTCCTGGTATTTGGTACCACAGCCTTACCTATTCATGCCGCAAAAGCGTCAATGTTATATTCCAGTTTGGAGAGTAAGGTAGCCAGTAGACTTATGCATGCAGCATTACCATCCCACCATACGGACAGCAACGCACCAAAAAACGACAAAAAAAAAAAACGATTTTTTTAGTATTATAAGATAGCAAACAATCAGATGACTCTCCTGATGGAAAGAAACAACCATCGCCTATAGACACCAAAGATGTTAATTGTGTGTTGCTATCTTTGTGGCCGGTCTTAATACATAAAATAATAAAAATAAATAAATATTCCGGGACAAATTACACGAATTGATCTAACCCCAAAGTGAGAAAATTATTTGCTTAATGCCACTTACATAAATTTACCAGCTACCTTACCCTCCAAACCGGAACACAACAGTGACAAGCAATGACGCTACGAATTAATAGGTAAGGCGGTGGTACCAGACCCGGGTGAGACAATACAGAACTCTACCACCTTGTAGCCATGATGATAGTGACTCCCATAGCCAATCACTCGCCTCTTACGAGATACCTGGCAGAACGGCAACCCTGGACCAACACGGTTTGTCTGCGAACTAAAAGCCATATTGAAATAATTCTTTTTGATTTAAATCAGGCATATTCCAACTAAGGGAACAGCTTAAGTTTCATTTAAATCTGTTCAGTAGTTTTTGCGATATGACTTATAGTTGACAGATATTTGAAGTTGATTTAACCAAATACAAATACTAAAGCAATTTGCTACCAAGTAATTAAGCAACTACTAACATATTATTAGTAATACAATGTGGGAGAGATAGGGTAAAAATAAGAGCCATCTGTAAAATAGTTTAACAAAATGAACATCATTACATAGTATAAAACAAAGTCGCTTTTTCTGTCCCTAACTCCCTTTGTACGCTTAAATCTTTAAAACTA
>DWBA01001194.1:0-11069 GCA_018236825.1 Apodemia zela
AATACTGAACTCTACCACCTAGTAGCCACGATGGTAGTGGCTCACATAGCCAATTAGTCGCCTTTTACGACATGTCTGTCAGAATGGCAGTTGGTATATTCTTAAAAAGAGCCCGAACCAACACGGGCATTGTAATTTTATAAATATATTTTTTTTAATAAATTACGGCTTCATATACCGATACACAAGACTTATAACGACCCGATACATAATAGGTACAAATATTTACACAACCATCGTGTAATACGCTTCTTTGACATTTTAACAAGGAAAACATCTGCCGCTTGAGTAATTCGCGGACTTATTTATGTTCGCTGGAATAATCGAAAATGTGTTTAGAATATATTTATAACTAGCATTTACCCGCGACTTTGTCCGCGTATTACAAGCTTTTTTTTTAAAACAGATATTTTAGATTTAAGATAAATAAATAGTTCCGGAGTTTTACTCGCAATCCCGTTCCTGTGGAATTTCCGGAATAAAAACTATGTCCTTTCTCGGGTCTCAAACTATCTATGTACAATATTTCATCCAAATCGGTTCAGTGGTTTAGGCATGAAGAAGAGACAGACAGACATACAGATTAGTAGGGATGGAGTAAAAATTTGGCTTCTTTTTACTACACACTGTACAACTCGCGCGAATTAACATGACACCTGGCTTGGTACTCGACACTCTCCTCGCTTCCCCGCGCGGCGCCCCGGCTTCGCCCGTCGACGTGCGACAGCATTAGCCAAAGATTACAGTGTATATTCAGGCAGTAGCGTTAAAATTTGTTACCTGTTACGTTATTACTAAGCAAATAGCTCTTTAAAAATTATCTTCACGCCCGTATCCCCTAAAAGATGGGCAGAGGTGCAACCAGTGCATCCACGATTAGCCGAAGATACTCGGTTCCACAATTTGATAGTTAGCAAGCCTGTCGTCAACCGGGCACTTTTCCCGGGAAACGTTGTTTTTATCATAAAACTGAAAAAAACACATCTTTCTAATTGCCAGACCCGGGAATCGAACCCGGGACCTCATGTGGTCAACACCGACACTGAATCACTAGATCACAGAGGCGACATGCTCTTTAAAATTTAAAATGAAACTTTTTGTTTACTCCACTAGTAACAATCATCAATTAAATCTTTCGTGCAAACATTTCATACCTAATAAATCAAATATCAGTAACGCAGGGGTTGATTTTTATAAAAATGCCCTCGGGTCTTATACTATCTTCTGGCCAAATTTAATAACAATCAGTTCAACGATTTAGAAATGTATATAAGCGTCTATCTACATTTAATTTTTTTTGTCAAATTTCATGATAAATGATCGATTTATGTCCTATTAACAATAATTTTGTCATTTATTTGTCTGTCCATATATCCATATTCGTATTCTATCTGTATTTATGACTCACTATAACCACAGAATATACAAAAGTACTTTCTATAACTAAAGAAGTTTAACTGATCTTAAAATTAGGGCACGTTGAGAACACATAACTGCGTATATAATTATATAACATTTTGTCTGTCTGCTTGTTTTTATGCCCCGTTAAAATTTAAGAATAGCTTGACCGATTTTGACGAAAATTGGCATATAGTAAGAGCACGCGAAGTAGCAGAGTGTAGATGTCCTATCATTTGCGGAATCACGTGTCTGAAATCAATAAAGTCAACAACAAGTTTACAGTTTAAATACATAACATATTATAATCGCCTAATGCCTGGATGTATGTTTAGAAGCTTCTAAACTATTTGATAGATTAACGTAGCTTTAATCGTCATTGAGAAAATCCCTAGAGCAATCCTTTGGTTAGCTATCAAATGTTTTCACACTAGTATTATTAATACAAGATAATATAAAAAATACATATTGGAAATGATTTTGTTTAGCGTTGTTTAAATAAATTTAAAATTATTTTAGTCTTTCTCATCTACTACTTTCTATGGTCTAGTGGTCCGGTGTCGGAGTTGACCACACGAGGTCCCGGGTTCGATTCCCGGGTCGGACAATTAAAAAATGTGTTTTTTCAGTTTTCTGATACGTGGCTAGCCTATCGCCACCACCTTTTCAATACCGGGCAACGTTGCTTTTATCAGAAAACGGAAAAAACACATTTTTTGATTGCCCGACCCGGGTTCGTGTGGTTAACTCCGACACCGGACCAATAGACCACAGAGGCGACTACTACACCTAAATATTTTTTTTGAATTTATTTAAGTATTTCAATGATTTTATTTCGTAATTTCATGGGATAGCAAGCAAGCATATTATGGTTTTTCTTATTGAACACGCCAGCAACAACTAGCGGCGTTACGACGGCGGGCGGAACGTTGCAGTACTCTACCACCTAATTAGTAGTCATAAGTTTAGTCAATCAAGGGAAATGCTCTATTCTTTAAAAGGGGGCACAGACCAACACTTATATCACAATCAAATAATTTGCTTACTTTGGTGTCATATCAGTGAAAGATTTTTTTCGTTCACTGGGTTTTATCATTCCATGTAATTGGTGCAGTGATATTAAGTACACATTATATTAATTCTTGACCGGAATACTACTTATCGAAAGTTGTCCAATGAATGCAACATTAAACAACATAATACATATAATATTAAAATAATAATGTTACGGACTAACTTTTACAAGAATACAGTAGTTCCACCTATTACTTTACGCCTGTTTCTGCATAATGTATACTAATATAAGTATGTACCTGGTAGGTACCTACTAATAACATAAAGTCGAAAAGATTGTGTTTTTTTTTTGTTTGAACGCGTTAATATATGAATCTACCATTTTGGCGTCTTATGGCATACTTGTTAGCCTTTTCTGCTCAGATCATGAGTTACCTGGTTCCCCGGTCGGGTCAAAAATGTCATTGATTTTTTTTTTTTTTTGAGAAAAATATCTGTAGCTGCTCCGAGTCCGGTGATGGTCTGTTAAAGCCCCCGTGATTTCGATATACACGTAAACATGTCGGTTACGGTTATAACAACAACCAAAAATAATTGTAAAAGTCAGTGAAATGCGACAGCGTGGTGGGATTCAACACTCATCACGCCGACCGATAAATTTTGATTTTGTTTTTATATTGATTGTGATATTTATTTTATCGATCTTCTGTGACAGATATTTTATCGATCTTATATCAGAATCGTTACTCTTATTCAAATTATTCTTTTTGCCTTTTATAGTCTATTTATTGCGGTAAATTAAAGGTAATATACCACCACGTGGAGCAAACGTAAATAAAATCGCGGTGTACCGTAACGTAAATAAAACCAGTAACCCCGCGTTAATAATATTCTGACTCAATCTTGAATTTGATTTGCGTAAATAATATTTTTGTTGGGTTAAGTCACTTTGATTTGATTCAATTGGGACCCGATTTTAAAATACTTCTTCGATTGTTAGCATTTTTAAGCGTGCAATATTTGTTTTCTTAATTAATATATTTTGCCATCATAAGACTTATTCAACTGAGAGACCAAGGAAAAAGCTTAAGTAGGTACCTAATCCACAAATAGCTAAAATGGTTCAGTTTATTCGTACATCCATTACATACCTAATCATTTTACCCAGACTTAATGTTAGCTTATATCCATACTAATATTATAAATGCGAGCGTTTGTCTATCTGTCAGTTAGGCTTTTACGGCTAAACAGCTAAAACGATTTTAAGGCTTTTTTTTCCGATATTTATTATTATAGACAGCGCTGTTACAAGTCCCCTCGTTGTTACAAGTCCCAAGTCATTGTGCTCATTAACAGCGAAATGCTGGGAAAAAATTCATCGCGGTATGGTCCCGTTAATCCTTAATGGTAAACTCAATGCGCAATTTAAAACGGAGTCGATAAAAATACAGAGAATTTAGCGAGTGAAGAATCATAATATTTGTATTAAATTAATTTTAACAAATCACTTTAAAATTTAAATAAATAATTGCTGAGACATGCGCTTCTGTATAGTCCACACAAGCTTCAAACATGAAATATTACTACCGCCCCTAATTAGGCGAAAATGAGCGGTATTTTTGCTGCATTCAAATGATTGATAGTTTTACAATTTAATTCCATTAATATATATTAGAGTTTTTTATGAATGTGAGTGCGTTTATTGCACATATACGTCTGAACGGTTGGACAGTTTTAGGTAGAATATTGTAAATACTACTACGTAACATAGATTCCTAAAAAATTTTTGTAAAATACTTATTTATATTATGGCGTGCAAACTTATATCAAGGTAATATAACACATAGACTTCTTATTAATCCCAGATAAATGCATTGTTCCCGTGTGAAAGAACTTCAATCACGGTGCATGTTACGGCTATTTGATTAAGTAAAAATACTTTCTAAAGCACAGAGCAAGTTGCCTGCAAATAATACGAAAAACTTGAATTATTTTCGTAATTTTCATCTCGTAAAACTTTCTATGCTTTAAGAGGTGTAAATTAATGTAATCATTCGATATTGAACAGTAGCTGAAAGCACAGATTTATAGACTATAAATTTATAACGCATATGCTACAGGTCGATGGCAAGTGCAATTTCTATTCAAAACAGCTTTCTAAGGCCAAACCCGCTGGATGCAACGTTACCATACTTCCTTACAATGCTGTCCTTAAAGCTATCTAATAGATTGTAATATCTTTATAAATATCGAGAATATCTCAATGATTATTTCGGCAGCCTTTACCTAAATATTGTTTTGTATATAGAGACCTTTAATATAAATATAATAAGATATAAAGGATGGCAACAAGTAGATGGCTCTTCTGATAGAAAGAGATAACCATCGCATATAGATAAGAAATATGTTAAAGCGCTGCTATCCATATAACACGAATATAATGCCTCATGCATACATTTTTTAGATAAAAGTATCTATCTTACAAAGTAGCATACGAAATTCAAATGCGCTGATATTTTAATAAATAAATCCTCTTCCGAATATTATTTGTCTGCCTTTCTCCTCTCTAACTTTTTATATTATTAAAAATCCCGGAATTTACTATGTCAATAGCTTAAACATTCATGTTATACTTATAAGATACTTAATATAATGCGGGTTAATGGTATTAAGAAAGCTTTTTCCTTTCGTATTGCACACACTTTTAAAAAGTCATCGAAGGTATAAAGCAGGTTAAAATGTTTCAAAAACGATGTATATCCTAATACTTTTTCATGTGTAAGTTGTAAGGCATTAAAGGAAAAACACACAGACACACACGCATGCACACACGTACTTACAAGGAGATATAAAGCACAATACATCATAATTAATGTGCAATTCAAGCACAAAACAATAATAAATATAGTGATGTACAAAAACAATATATATAGAAAAGAGATATGTCCAAATCAGAAATTGATAAAACAAATTAATTAAAATAACAAAATAGGGAATACAACAAAACCTAAGTGAGTTTTAAGCAGTGACAGCAAATGGCAGTTTTCTGTTAGTTAAAAACAAATAAAATAACATATATCCAGTAAATCACGTACCATATCCGTAAACAACAGGTTGATGTTCACTAATACGAACGCGTCTTAGTGAAGACTTCGCTGGAAGGGCGTAGTTAACTGCATTTTGAGTATTCCCATCATATAGAACTCGCCCTGTGCGTGGTAATGTACCGTATATTTGAGCTGAGGGGTCAACATACACTGGTTGGTAACGGGGCTGAAGCGGATATTGCTGTAAAGTTTGATATCTTAATGGCTCGGGATATTGGTCTTGTGGATTATTTCCATATCTAAAGTCGTATCGATTCTGTACCGGCTGCTCGTACTGATTTAATGCCTGCAGGCTTTGCGCCGGATATCCGTACTGGTTAGGTTGCCTCCGGTATTTGTCGAGTATCTCAAAAGCTCTATGTTGTGGTGCAGTAAAACGGTCAGTAGCAAAAATCTCTCTGACGGGCAAACCTGTGCTGTTATTACTGTAATTGCTACGATTGCTTCTTGTGCTACTTCTTTGACTATTCCTTGTTAATGAACCATCACCACGTACACTTAACTTCACTTCAAGTCTTTTATCCTTCATACTGTTTTAATCGACAATTTAATTTCGCTGCACTAAACACACAGTTTGAAATAATACAAAATTAATGATTCAGTACACTGTTGATAGTTTAACATCACGATATAGAAAGTTTACAATACAGTCTTTATGTAAAATGACTAATGACGTTGATATAACTGACCACAAGACAAGGGACAAGCTCATCGTTTCCAACTTAATTAAAGTGGACCCGAAACACGATTTGACTTTTAGACAAAGAGCCCGTCAATTCGCTTTTCCGGTGAAATTGGGTTTGGACATAATAACTTAGGTGAAAGGTTTAATTATACGACGGTAAACCTGTGATCGACTTGCGTAATTAATACTATTATATAACAGACAAGCTCTTGCTCGCGGCTTTACTTCTATTTTCCTTTCATTTTTAGATTTCACCCCTCAGAGGATGAATTTTAAAACTCTTAACAACATCTATATAAAAAAATTCAGTCCAAATTGTTCAGTGATTTGAAATGTACATTGGTGAGTCGGTCCAGTTACCTTTATCTTATATATTTTTAAGCTAATTTAAACTAAGATGAGAAATGAGAAAAAATAATCAAATTATCCTAGGCTAGACCTAGTTTTAACAATAAGTTACTTCACTACTATGAGACGCGGCCATAATTAACTTTATTGTAAAATAATTTAAAATGTTTTATTGTATATTATTGTAATGTTTTATGTAATAGTCTTACTATTTTAATTGAGAAAAAAATTAGAAAAAACGTTATTCAACTTTTACGGCTACTTTTACACAGTCAATAACTTTATAGTTGCTTCACTACTATGAACGCGGACACAATTAATTTCTTTCAAAATACTTCAAAATGTAATTAAATTTAAGATTATTTTGAATTAACATAAAAAAAAATAAGAAAAAAATTAAATTCTATTTTACAGGTATTTTGCAGAATCAATAATTTTAAAATTGCTTCACTACTATAAAACGCGGCCACAATCAATTTCCTTGTGAAATATTCAAAAATGTTGTAATAAATATGCTTGTGACAATAGAATCATGAACACTGTCCGATCGTGAATGCAAGAATCGTTATTATTGGAAGTGATAAGATAACGTCAGTTCAATAACATGTAGCAATTGTTAATATATCATGAGACAAGACTAATATTTGCATTACACTATGTTTGTCTTACGAAGCATGATAACAGTGCTATAATTTTTCCCCGTGTTGGTCCTGGCCCCATTTGAAGAATAGACCATCTACCGTTCTGCCAGGCATTTCGTTAACGGCGAACGATTGGCTATACATGTCACTGCCATGTCTACTAGGTGGTAAAGTTCCGCAACTTATACCTCCCGGCTATGTTACCACCGTCTTACCTATTCCTGATGCAATAGCATCTGTGCTCGTCACTTTCATGTTCCAGTTTGTAGGGTAACCATTAACATCTTTGGGGTCTATAGGCGATGATTTTTTCTCTTTCCATAAGGAGAGCCATCCTTTGATTGGTATCTTATGATATAACAAAAAAAAAACCTTTTGCGTCAGGAATATATAGCGGTAGTAACAAACCCTATCGAGACGTTGCATACTTGAGCCACCTATGTAATAGTCACGATGTTAGTGACACGAAGGTATTAGCCTTCTCTCACATTTTACGAGATGTCTGGCAGTAAGCAAAGTAAGCAAGTAATCCAGAACTTTACGCGCATATCTGAAACGCTGGGTAGTAACACCAGAGCCGAGCTGATACCTATTGAGATTTGGGATTTTGAGGATAACCCAAAAAACCTCAATAACACGTTTGTCCGACCTAGGTATTAGCAAACACTATTTATTATTTATTACTCAAACACTGATTCCATTTGTTTACTAACTAAAGAGGTTACGGTGCGATAAATTGTGATGGATGTACGAACGGGCAAGCAAACAAGTTACACGTTCCTACATAAAAAATAATTATGACATATTAAAATATTTACCTAATTTATATAAACTAAATCCATATAATAAATATATATTATGAATTATTTAAATGAATAACGAAGTTAGAAGCATCGTTCTTTATCAATATGCTACGTTTGACTATATTTAATAGTTTTTATATTATATGTATGATAGTAAATAAGCAGACAAATCTCCTGATGATAAGAGATGACAATGACATGTTCAAATTAACAGGCAATCTCACCCTGCGTTAAAAAAGGGCAATATGCCGATCTCTCGTCCCCACCACCAGAATCAAAAGCGGCAACCGCCCTGATAACCACTGAGTTGGGAGCTCAGGGTAGCCATGGGGAAAAGCAGTAAAGTGTGTTCATATTATGCAAGTAGAATTGAATTTAGTGAAGATAAAATATATGCTTCAGCCAGAGAAGTAAAAATTGTCGTCAAGACTTCTTGACAAGATAGATCTATTTATAAAACGAATGTAATTTTGGATATATCCGGGTTCACGTGACAAATTATAACTTCCTATAGCTACGATAAGGTGACACGAATTGATTGCCAGTAGTTTTTATGGATGACAGTTATAAAATTGAACAATGTAATAATAGATCTCCCTAAAATGTGCACACCTTAGTTTCAAGTTGTGAGTACCTAAAATTTGTTTTTTTACCAATTTACATACTAAGAAACGTTTAATGATTACTTAATTTGATTTCATTTAAAAAATACTTGTAAAACCATAATTAAATGGTGTTCATGTAGTTGTCAATTTGTATTTATAAAAGCTAATAGACTCGTCTTCTGAACAATCTTCAAGAGTAAGTGGCCTATAAAATTAAATTTAGTAAGCAGGTACTACATATAGTAAGAAGACGCCAGTTAAAAAAAGATTTTGCCAAATTTCTACGCCTAAAATTTCGAAAGACAACTCCTAGTTTGGAACATATATGTATTACAGAATCGATAGGGCTCGGGTTCGATTCACGTCAGGTACAAACATTTGTGTGATGAGCATACATAAACCTTCACACTTCTAAGTTCAGACATTTATTAAATACATTTAAGTATTTATATAGATATGTATTTCTATGCATTAATATCTTTGACGAACAATCATATCATTTGGGGTTCGATTTTTTATGTAATTTATCCATTGATATTTATTATTATCGTATATTTTATCGACAAAAAATTTAATTGGTTTGGTCTCTGTGTTTTTATTGTGCTGTTATTCATCCTATCCTACTAATATTATAAATGCGAAAGTTTGTGAGTTTGGATGTACATATGTTACTCTTTCACAATAAACTACTGGACGGATTTGGATGAAATTTGGCATACAGGTAGATGATGATAGTACATAGGCTACTTTTTATCCCGAAAAATTAATCGTTCTCGCGGGATTTACCAAACACTTTTATAATGTAGCGGGCTGCACGCTGCAGCTAGTATCTTCATATAATGTGTAACTTAAAAGAACAAAAATCTGACTGCGATGTTATCATCGCTAGCCACTATAGTAAATAAATACTTACACGGTATCTTTACAAATGTAGTGTTAAGTGTATACACTTTACAATAACATTGCTTGGACTTGGCCTTCAAATCTAACGCTTGAGTAAACGTCGTGCTACAAATTACAATTACACCACGTGAACCATAAAAAAATAATGAATAACAGTTATATTTATAACCTAAATGAAATTTAACTTCAAAATTTTGTTCGATGATTATATAAATGTTTTATTGGAAAACCATTTAATAGAAATTTAAATATTGCATTTGTAGATATTAGGTATGTTAATATATTATTTACAGAAACATAATTTAAAATATTTAATTCTGACATTGCAACAATAATGTCATAATAATTTTATATACAAGTCATAATTTTAAGTTATCCTGTTTGTTTTTCTTTAAAAAATACCATTTTATTTGTCTTTAAATTATAGTTTCGAAAGGTCGACGTCGTTATGACGAAGTTATTAAATCAACGAAAGTAATTATGTTATACTAACATAAACTTTGGGAACTTAAAAGAAAGTGAAAAAGTCATAAAAGTGTTAACATTAGTGATGTTAAAATATAAACAGTTACCTTTTTAACACAAATTACTTACAATACTAATGAAATGTATTTCCCAGTGAAAAGGAATTAGAACGAGGAAGCAAGTGCGTAATCAAATACTATACACTACACAGTCGTAAGTAAACTGGAAAAACATGTGTTACATTTCGATAAACCCGACGTTTCCTCACAAAACACTTAACATTTCAAAATACACATAACAACAATTGAACACTAAATAAGATCGTCCGCATGCACTTCTCAGTATGAATTGAAGTTAATAAAATTTCTATTGCATAGTTGACAATGCGTCACGCGAGATTAGCACATATATTTATATAGAATTGTCGTAGCGTCTCATGATGCAAACTCAACATGGTCGAGTTCAACACTGTGGTATAAAATTGGTATGTCGAGTGCTAAAGATAAGCTGATAACGATACCGATATTACAGCCGTTTATTTGCGACAAACATTGCGTATATAAAAGGAGCACGGTGGCCTAGTTAAAAGGACTATGGTACCATAATATTTTTACAACGACTCATACATAAGTACATTAAAATTAATAAAGAATACATAATATATTAATTTTTTGGGAAGTAAGAGTTATTGCGTCAACTGAGCTAAATAAAAACGATTGCAAAAACAAACTATACAACTAAAACAAAAGATATATCGACATTTTCGTATAATTAAGTATTGGTACTGTTTTGATTTTTTATTTTTATGTTTACACACATGAATACTGTCTCACATTAAACCTAAGACTATTATAATCTAACCGGTTTCGCTTACATAAGCATTATGAGGGCATTAACACTTGCAACATAAACTATTAACTAAAAACAAATTATTCTTTGTTTTGTATTTATACCGGTAAGACGTTAGATTGTAATGATTTTACTTTTATTATGAACTAGCACCCTGCCCCGGCTTCGCACGAGTTATAATATACATGTATTATACATATAAACCTTCCTCTTGAACCACTCTATCTATTAAAAAAAACCGCATCAAAATC
>DWBA01001195.1:0-11067 GCA_018236825.1 Apodemia zela
TAGGTGTGTATTAATATTAGTATAATTGAAGTAGGTACCTCAATTTAGCGGGAAGTTCCAGGGATGGCCTGCAGGGCCAACCGGCTTACATATTTTTTAATTGATTTACGTATTTCGGTAGTCAAACAGTGGTACATTTAATATAAACATTAACAAGAGTAGATTAAAATATGGACAATACAATATTACACTATTTAAGTTATAAAAAAATAAGTGATTGAAGTAATTTGTGACAAAACCTCATTTAAACTTTATTAAAATCCTCATTAAAAATATTCGAAATATCATTATTAAATCTAAATATTATCATTATTCGAAATATGACTAATTATTTTGACCGGAGAAAAATGATCTATCTAATTATAATAAGTAATTTAGTATAAAAAAGTACTTAAGTATAAAGCTTTTCAAAATTAAAGTAGGTACTGTAATTATTAACAAAGTTTAGATTATTGAACCCCTCGAGTTTAAAAATCTGTGCTAAGGTATAGTTTTTGCTCTTTTGAGCTTAAAATACCTCAATTTAGCAGAATGTTCCATGGGTGGCCTGCAAAGTCAACCGGTTTATAGGTTTTTCTATTTTATATGTGTCTCTTAAGAGTGCAGTTCACTAAGGGCAATGAACGTATTCATTACTTTAAGTATTCCTGCCGCCACAATAACAATTTTACCGCTTGTCGAAATTCGTCACAATAGACACTGTTGAGAAGGCCTTGCAAGCAGGCATGTCGTAAAAGGTGAGATAGCGTGTCAATTTCATCGCGACTACAAGGTAATAGAATTCTACTAACTAGATACTCGTAGTAGAGAGGAGTAGTCGTTAAACATATGCATAGCGGCGAGAAAATATAAAGGGGTGGTATGAGTATTAAACCCGAATGAGGCATTGCAGAACTCTATCTTGTAACGTCGATGGGTTTTGCAAAAGGGCAGTTAATAATGAATTTGCAAAGTGCCTGTCGGGCCACGCGCAGGGTAGGGTTCCGAAGTTGCCTATCACAATAAAATGAACTAAGAAGAGGGCTTTTTATTGTTTTGTTCTATGAACATTTAACCTATTTAACGCCAATGACGGATATATCCGCTGTGCTGCATGTGGCATTAAGACCTCGCAACAAGATAGCAACGCACCATTACCATCTTTGGTGTCTATAGGCGATGATTGACTCTTTCCATCAGGAGACCCATCTGCCTGTTTGCTATCTTATGATATCTTATGATATATATCCGCACCATAGGTTCACCGCCTATAAAAACTTCTCCAAATACATTTTATAAGTTGGTCGACTATTAGGTAATCAAAAACTTGTAAAGCCTACTTAGCCGTGATAGTTTTCCTTTTAACTTAATTATATTTACAACCACTGTGAGTTTTTTTCCACCCCCAAAACCAACCGTTTAGCTAGCAGAGGGGAGGACACTTGATCCTAAAAAAAATTAGCACTTAAAAGCTTAATATTTCACAAACGGATTCCTTAATCGACAAATTATTATGAGAAACCTAGAATATTCTTTAAAAACCTATCTAAAGATACCCCACGCTATGGGGTACACGAGAAAAAATAATTAACATCCTCACTTTACATAGAAAGGAGCTACCCTTAAAGAAATGTTTTTAAAATTTTATTTCACCACTTTGTTGCTGTGACTAATATGTATATTTATGCCAAATCACAGTTTTCTTGTACTAAGGATTCTAAACTAGGCTACGGACGGACGGACAAACCAAAACTGTAAGGATTCCTAGTTAACTTAGGAACCCAAAACCGAGGCAGGCAGCCAAGCTTCAGTCAATTGATATATCATGTTAAACAGATTATCACAACAAAATCCGTTGGGTAGTTTTAAAGATCTAAGCATACATAGGGACAGACAACGGGAAGCGACTTTATTTTATATTATGTAGTGATTTTAAAATGTGAAGAAATATTCGGTCTTTTAATCATCTACCAAATTACAATGTTTATCCGAGTTTAAAGACGTGCTACGACGTGAACGTTATGTTTCAAAATTAATTTATTACAGTGACGGTAAAATTAATATCTACATTTACTTCCGGACTGTAAAACTGGCAGTAAATGTGTTTGCAGTAGAACAGGAAATGATTTAAATAAAGTAACTTTAGAGTCTAGGGCAAACTTCTATATTAGTTGTAGTGTATCAACACGAATCCGTAAACGTCTATGTTAATTATGCGCACAGACATATCTCCGTATATTATAGTCTTTGAATATGCATCATAATCTGTAATTTGTTTTTTGTTACTTAACTTACAAGCCGATCGCTCTCTTGATGGAAAGGAATATCATCTATTTGTAAAGATGTTAATCCGGCAGGGACAAACATGTGTATGATGAGCATAGCTGTTAGTATTTCTGGAAACACTCAATGTTTATTAAGTATATAAAAGTATTTATATATGTTATTCTATGTATAAGTATCACTGGCTAACACCCATATCACAAGCAAATAATATGCTTACTTTGGGGTTAGATCAATTCGTGTAATTTGTCCAGGCATATTTTATTATCTTAAAAAACCTCAATGTTGGTCGACCCGTGAATCGAACCCGATGGAGTCAATAACCTGATGATCTTAGCCGATTAGGCAAACCCTTGGACCACGAGGCAGTCGATAAACATATAATTACCAATGCTCAATAAAAAATAACTAGAGTTTGCGGATTCTGCTGTGTGTTTGAGAGGAAATTCCATAAAAGATAGCACATCGATAGGTTAGTAAGTCTATTAAACTTAGTTAAGCGGCAGTTGCTGTTAAAAATTAGACAACATTATCGAAATCGGATCACCTTTACTATTGATTTTTGGTGAATATACATACAAAAAAAACAAAGATTCCGACTAATTGAAAACCTCTTCCTTTTTTTGAAGGAGATTTGAAAGCATAAAAAGCCAATTGCATTAACAGCAGACGTGCCGTTCCGTTAAGATATTTGAAATCAGGTCGCTCGCTTGTAGTTACACCTGCTTATTCTATAAAAATGTTATTATAGAATAAGCAGGTGTGTGTGTTCCTAGTCTAAAATACTTACTGTACTCTAGTGGGTAATCACAATGTTTAAGAGTATCGTAATATACAAAATCACAAATAAATACTTTAAAAAAAGGAAGTCCAGTTTGGAAAAGCCCTGATGTGTAAAAAAGTATTCATTTTAAGTACAAAATACTGAAAAACATCAAAGCCAAGAAAAAAGTTAAAGCAATCACAGTTATTATAACATTACTGTGCTTGGATACGTTCGATGAAAAGTGAAAATCGACCGACTGCGTTAAGGTTAATGTGATGTGTGCTGACCCACACATGATATGTAGCAATCCGAACCTTTTTACATATATACTCCTTTCCACTACTTTAGTTTATACATTACCATGTTAGGTTATTTTTCAGCATACATACTCGTGTTACCCCTTTTAAAGTCGTCGTCTACAATTCTTGCAGTTACGCCATGTCTGTCCATCTGTCTGTCTGTAGCTTAGTTTAGAGACTCTTAGCACGAGTAAGCTGTAATTTGGCATGAATATAGACACACATATTAGTCACGCCGACAGTGAGGTATTGAAGATTATTGAAAAAAAATGTTAAGGATACTTCCTCTACAGGTAAAGTGTCTGTCTTTGTTGCCTTTTTCATATTGTGGGTTTGTGAAAACAATTTTTTGATTAAGGGATCTATTTGTGAAGTATTAAGCTTTAAACTACTAATTTTTATCAGAGTCCAGTATCCTTCTTCGTGCCAGCTGAATTTTATTCTGAATGTGTGAAAATTTTCACGGTAGTAGTAAATCTATATAAATAAAAATGAATCCCCAAAATGTTTGTACGCGGATAACTTTGGAACAAATTGACCAAAATGCATAATTCTTTTTTAGTTGTGTTCGTTACCGGCTACCTCACCCTCCAAACCGGAAAACGACAGTGACAGCACTGACGCTATTGCGGCAGGAATAGGAAAGGCGGTGGTATCAGACCCGGGCGAGACAATGCTGAACTCTACCACATAGTAAAACACAACAACAACAAGAACCAAAACATACACAGTTCATTTTTGCTAAATTTATCAAGACGATGGTGTGGTGGTTATCAACATGTGCAACAAATTCTTTGGTGCGTTGTTTCAAACCAATAGATGATATCACGAGATTTCTGTTTTGCAGCACTTTCGAAAAAGGTCGTAGAGAGAAAGTTTATTAGACTCGTCAAAAGAAAGCCACTCTTTAAGTATTCACAATTACCGCCCCGTCGCGTCGGTCGAGTAGTTAGCGAACCTAACTACGAATCGATGGGGCCCGGGTTCGATTCCCGACAGGGACAAACATTTATGTGATGACCATAGATGTTTTTATTTCTGGGTTTGGGTGTTTATTAAATATATAAAAGTATTTATACATACGTATTAATATCGTTGACTAATGTCTAATACCCATATTATCACAAGCAAATTGCATACTTTGGGGTTAGATCAGTTCTTGTAATTTGTCCAGTCATAATATTATTATTATATTATAATTTAACAAACAGTGCGATGTCCGGCGGACTACACTACTTGCTTTCTTTGACTGAAGGTAAATATGTATATATTATTACCTCAAGAGTGAGATATATGCAAAAGCATACACTTCCTTTTTAAGCATGTCCCTAAAATAAAATTTCATTAAATTTTAATATTTGTCTTATTGAAATCTTTCAACGAAGGTCAATTAAGTTTTAATAAATAGTAAACTTCAGGTATACAAGCTTAATAAAATAAAGTCGGTATAAGCAACAGGAATTGAAAAGCGTCTCTAATTAAAAATAACAAAGTTACACAATCTTGCTAACGACTTTAGTTTCAATGTTCAATCTAAATAAATAAGTATCTAAATATAAATTGTTATTCAAAAAATACCTTTACGCTAGTTTCCTTACGGGATGGACAGAGGGGATTGTTTGCCATTAGATATTCCGTACTTCATGACTGTATATTGTACTGATAATTTGAGTGAATTATCCCAAATTCCACGATAAAGACTAGCAATGGGCTTGAAACTAGACGTGTGACTAGCATGTGTGCTTAGAAACATGGAACCAGAAACATTTATTCTAAGTCTAATGTTCATGTCATAATTCAAGTCAACGTTTTATTTTTAGAAAAATCTGTAAACGGGAAAAAGAGAGAAGTTTCAGGTATGGCCTTAAACTTCCCACTAAATGAAGACATTTTAAGTTAAAGTATGTTCACGCCCATATCCCCGAAGGGGTAGGCAGAGGTACAACCAGTGCACCCACGATTAGCCGAAGATACTCGGTCCCACAATGTGATATGTGGCCAGCCTATCGCCAACCTGGCACTTTTCCAATCCTGGGCGACGAAAATTTTGTTCAGATTTTTAGGAAATCTTATTTTGGCGGAACCTACTTGAATGCGATCAACCCCGTTTCGATCAGAAAGTATAAGAGGTTTACATACATACACATATATACACATACGTACATACTGACATACTGACGTCATCGTGAAAATAGGCGGACAAGGTTCTTGGAACCTCAAAATGCGGAGATAAGTATGCGGAGATGCGGAGTAACTTCGTATAATAACTTCGTGCGGAGTAACTAATTACGTAGTAGTTAAAAAATGACAGTAATCGAACACAAGCACAAACAGAAACCTCTTCTATATAAACTTTGTATAAAATGATATTTCACAAAGTTATTAAAAGAAAATATTCAAGAAGGGATATAATAGGAAAATACTCGTGAAATTACTTGTGGGTTTTAGGGAAACATAGAAAAAAGTTAATCTTCATTTCTTTAATTAGGTTCGAGACAACTTCTTTATAAATGAACATCGCAAATTAAGTCAGATAAGTTTTGGATTTTTTCAGAGATATAATCAGAAACTGGATAAAAGGGTTTTGTGTGCATTTGCTTTTAGATTTATAAAAATTGAAAATCTTCTCTGCAAAAAATCTTCTAGTAAAGCTGTCAATCCCGTCATCGCTAAAAATAAGTGGTAATCGTTTTCAGGTTAGTAGAATGCGGCAATGAGGACCATTACTTAACTCGCCGACCGACGAACTGGTAAATGAGGGGTGATCGAATAGTCTATAAATGTTTGGTTTACACTGCCTGCAAGGGAACGAGCATGATGATACTTACTAAACCCCATATTAATCAGACGAATCTAGGTATACTTCTCGCGATCTAGCGATACACATATGCGAAGTAATTAAAAAAAAAAAGTGCTTTGATGCAGCAGATTTTGATCTTCATCAGCAAATTATCTGACCACAAATTAAATAACACACCAGCAAGACTAAAATTTTGAATGATGACTACGAACTCAAAGACGGAGTCTTTACAGAGGGAGATTTGGAGATAGCGGTAAAGTTTGAAATTGTTCACTGGTACTACAATTTTAACGACTCGAATTCTCAGTCACTACTGCAGCAATTTACAAAGACTATAACCAAATGTGACGTCATTTTTGAATTTTCATACTATGATAATAATATTTGACATACTTTTAGAACAATTGAACTAAAAAGCTCAGATTTATGAGCATATTCAATTAATACCATTACATTATTAAACTTTTGTGAAACATACATTAGGGGTATTTCGTGATTTTACTCTAGTTGACCAATTTCCTAGCTGTCTCAGCTTCTTGCCTAATTCTGCCATGATAGTGCCACTGCTTGTATCTATCATATTTCGACTTAAAGGACAGGATAGCCAGTATCCTCTCACGGTCAGGAAAACAATATGCTAAAAATATACTCTTGTCGGAGTCAGACGTCTACAATGTGTATTTATATATTCTTTAAAACACTTGAAAATATTTTACTACATAATTACATTAAATGTATCGTATAATGTATGTGTTTGTACGTGTAATGTACTAAATTTACACTTTAGTAATCTTATCATATGTTTAAATATTGTTATATGTTGTATGTCTTTTATTATATCATAAAATGCACCACCTCCTTCAATTATTTTATTTCTGAATCGCGTGAGGTTGGCTAGTATAGAATGCCCTTAGGTGTTAAGTTAAACCTATGTACATATTTGTTGTGCATATATAAATAAATAAATAACTTAAATTATTCACGTAGTAAAATAGCACACATTGAGGATATTATAAATATTAGGTATAGTATAAACTTCACCACACATTGAATTCTGCATTAATAATGCGGCATCTAAATACAAATATCGTGATTTCGTTGCATAATGCCGACGTTACATTTTCAAAATTGCTAATAACTCTTTTTAAGTAAATCTCCGCCTCGTGGGTAGGGGTTAGCCTTCTCTGAAAAATTCTAAAAATCAACGCGATGTTCATTCATATAGCATACTGGTTCATTCATATAGCCTACCGGTTCATTCATATAGCCTACTTGTTCGATAAGGTTTTTTCGAGGTTTTTATTGAACAAAATCTCAGTAGCAGCTCGGAGTCTGGCGGGTAGTGTACTACCACGTTCGTGCCTCGGATGAGCATGTAATACCGTCAGTCCCGGTTATCGAAAGAAATAGTTAATAATCCGTTACCAGGTCGATAAAATGTGGCGATGAGGATCACCACTCATACAGCCAACCGACAAACCAGTGAATCGTGGTGAAACGGAAAGTGTATATAGACTATTACTATGTCTACCCCGCAAGGGAACTGACATGGTTATACTCCGTTGTATGCTACTGACCCTAAATAAATCATTGCAGAACTCTACCTTTAGTCTAGAGAAAACAGAGTACTGTTTTTTGTGTTGCTACTTACTTAAATACGAAAAACTCTATTCAAATTTCAAAATTCCTAATATAACAACTCCTCCAATTTATCATTCATCCTATTTTTATAATTCCTAAATTTCAATATTCCTAACATTTATAATTACTATTCTCAAAATAACGAGTTGAAATAGATAGAATAATCAAAAGTCCGACTTATTGATTTTTCGAAACATAAAAAATACGAATTCCCATTAAAAAGAATTCTGAAATAAACAGTGGAGGGGATATGGTGGTCACTGTTCTAACCTAACCTAACCTAACAAATGGTTCAAAAACAATAGAGGGGTTATTATCACTCTTCTAAATTCTAACCTAACCCATATGATTCAATAACAGTAGATGGTATTTGACGCAAGTACCAGGCAGGCAGTATAAGGAGAAGAATATACCTATATGCGTAACTGAATGTTACACCAATTGAATCAGAACCAGAATGACTTTCTATAAAATAAATTTCGTAATTTTTAATCATAGACATTATAATTCTTAGGTATCATGAAATTCGGTCTTTTGAAAATCGGAAAATTGAAATTCGGAATAAAATAATTCGGAATATTTGAATGTTCCCCTGTGTGGCTGCCTCATTCTACGATTATCCTTACATCATTATATAAGCGAGAGATGCGAGAACAGATTAAATATTGACGAAACATATACAATGCTAATAAACGCGAATATAGATAGTAGGCGAGACCAACTCTAACGTAGCTTGTCCAATTTGGTTAAGTCTCATACGAAATTGGTGTAGAAAATGCTTCGAAATATCCCTGGTATTGAAAATTAAATAAAGTAGTCAGAAAAACAAGTCTTCCTCTCTGACTGATGAAAGGAATTTGGTATAAATCTATGTATATGTGTATGTAGACCTTGTAGACGAACCTATCTATGTATATGTAGATTAAAAATAAGCCTTTTTGTGAAATGACAACAAAGACCTTTTTGAATAATTAATGCACATACTATCGGCTTAATCTTTATGATGTTGCAGCACGCCTCGGGCTTCGGAAAATTACCAGTTCAAATTATCCCTTGACGCGAACCGAATTAATAAACCCTTAAAGTACTCTCATAATTATAATGTGAAACCGCGGTTGGAGAACACAAATTTTTGACGAAATATTTATAGAAGCCAGAGATTTTTCCCAGTTTTTTACGTCTACAATTAATATGAAACCATAAAGTTATAAATGGTAACGTTGTTATAATCTGCTTCCAAGCTATTTTATTAGGCAAATTGCATCTAATTTGTTATTATATGGATACCTAATAGTAGGGGAGCTAAGATTTAATAACAGGAATTTACGCGAGCGTCGCGGGGACCAATGGTGAGGAAAAGTAAAGGGCTATATAATCAATGATAGGGAAAGCGTCTACCCAAAAGGGGCTCTATATTCTAATTTAATTTATTAACATTACACATCCGATATAATGATAGACTACTAGGCTACCAATTATAAATATATATATCTATCAAATAACCGGGCGAGACGTTGCGGAACTCTACCACCTAGTAGCCACAATGTAGCCTAGTAGTCTATCATTCGCCTCTTACGAAATGCCTGGCAGTGCGGCAAATGGTACCTATATTCTACAAAGGAGGCTCCCTTTCACAGGAGGATCAACACGGGGTAATAATAACAACAATGGACAATTATAAAGAAGGATAGTATAAATAAGCTGACATACTTATTTTTATTACTTCTTGATGGTGTTACTAAAAATATACTGTGCGTGTAAAAGTGATTCAAGTCTTTTATTCGGACAAATAGCAGTACCAGTACTTGGTTTTATTAATTTATTTATTTTAGCAGACAGTAACATAGTTGCAAAACTACGTAATTTATTAGACTTAAATCGAGTTGTTCTATATCGCTTAATTAACCATCAGAACGTGTAAATAATCAAAGCTCATTTTACATGCACGTATTACAGAATTTTTTATTCTCTGTTTGCATCACAAATCTTGTTTTTTCACTATTTTGCGCAATTATTTAAAAAATACTTATATATTTTTAGCTTTCGCCATGATTATTATCAGACTTTTGTCAGAAAGTGAGTCCAATGCCACGTCAAAGATTGCGAACAATAACTTCGGTACACATGGATTTATATTTAGACAGACTGAAACAGATTGTTTCTTTGAAGTTTTATGATAATGCTTTCGTTGTTGGTATTTGTATTCATAAAATAACAGGATCAATATTTACTTTCAGTAATCGTTAATCGATCAACACGTTACAAAAGCGTCAGGTAGTGTAAGAATTGGATATTTATAAAACTGAATATGTTTGCAGGCAAACTATGACGTAATGTTAACATTAGATGCTAAATTACAAAAAAAAGTATCTTCACGCCCATATCCCCGAAGAGGTAGGCCGAGGTACAACCAGTGCACCCACGATTAGCCGAAGATACTCGATCCCACAATGTGATAGGTGGCTAGCCTACCAGACACTTCCCCAATCCCGGGCAACATTGTTTTTATCAGAAAATTTAAAAATTTGCCCGACCCGGGAATCGAACCCGGGACCTCGTGTGGTCAACTCCGACACCGGACCACTAGACCACAGAGGCCTTATGAGTTTTTTTTTTAAATAAATAAATAGATTTCGGGATTAGGAAAGTGTCCGGTTGACGATAGGCTTGCACCTATCACATTGTTCGATAGAGTATCTTCGGCTAATCGTGGATGCTGGTTGTACCTCTGCCTACCCTCTCAGGGATAAGGGCGTGAAGATAATTTTTTTAAAATTTAATTTTGATAGATTTTCAAAGGCATAATTCGCCACGAAATCCATATTAAGAAGCGCTGTTCTAGACTTAATTTTATTTTAAAAGCAAACTTAATTTCAATTTTACAATCATGCAGTTATTTACAAACATGCGTTTATTAGTGAGATACTGTGGAAAAAAAATTACCATAAATTAGAAATTAATTTATCTCCTAAAAATCGCATATTTTTACAATGTATTTATTTATAACCTTAGTAATTCAAATTTTTTACACAATACTAGGGTTCGAATTTATTTAGGAACAATTTTTATGGTACAAGTATTGTATTTTTTAATACATTTTTTTTCACTTAAAGCTAAAGCCATTTTAAACAACTTTTTTAATAATCATGTTAAAACTGTAACAGTTTTATATTTATGAAATTTTAAACTGCTAAACGATGACTTCATTAAGTAACCTGAATATTTTCTGTTTTTTTTTATATCATAAGATAGCAAACAAGCAGATGGGTCTCCTGATGGAAAGAGTCAACCATCGCCTA
>DWBA01001196.1:0-11064 GCA_018236825.1 Apodemia zela
ATCCGTTGCGTAGTTTTAAAGATATAAGCATACATACATACAGACAGACGCGGAAAGCGACTTTGCTTTATACTATGGATAGATAATTGTTGTGACCACTACGAGTATTTAATTATTTTTTTCTTAAATTCGAGGATTAGAATTATTAACTAGACCCAAAAACATTACTACCATTTTCTTAGCCGGATAAAAAGTAGACTGACGGTGTAATATCATCTTCGCGTTATTGCCTTTCAATTGAAACCGATTTGGGGCACATTGGTTGGATGGTTTCAGTCTATATCGGACAAGTAGAAACATTTTTAGTGTTGTTTATAATATATTGGCTAACGACGGATGGATGCAGTATTCGGGGAAATAACAAATGAATTGATTTATACAAAAATTACAAGGTGTATATATAAAACGTTTTAATTGAGACTGCGTCGATTTGAATAAGTCGGTAATATATAATAATATAATACAATAGGATATATTAAAATCAATGTGTTCCATTTTCAATTACAAATGCAATATATTAATGTAATCTGCCATTGTTATTAAGTAGTCATGTTAATATTATGACTCTATTGTTTAGTGAATTATCTATACTCTTTAGCCAAAGTCTAGCTAATTTGCAGAACAGTGAACTCCGAGAACTATGTTATACAACTATCCATAATAATATTTAAAGCTATTTGCTTCAAGTAAATTCTTCCTTGTAAACGGTTATATGTATTTTGTCCGCATGTTCATGTATTCTGTAAGAAATCGTAGAAAATTTTAATAAAACATTCTGTTTAGGATATTTGCGTGACAAGTGTGTTTTGATTAGCGCACAAAACACAGATTTTACAATATTTCGTATTATATCCGTGTTTTATAATTCGCGAAAGATTTAATAGTGATCGGTTTTTAGCTATTTTAATTGTAAATTTTTATATTTAGATACAATACATGTTCAGTAATATAAATTATACGTTGTATATCAGATTATTCGCCTTTTGACAGTTCATGCCAAGTTGACAGTGTAACTGTACAGCGAATTTTAATTTAAATAAATATACATTTTATATTTAGCATTACATATTTCCAAAGTTACGTTTCAACATTAAAAATTTATAACTTCTTTATATCTTCAAGGAGGACGCAACACTATAAAACGTAACATAGAATTTGCATCATCAAACTCTGAAAAATTACTATTATTGATAATTTACCTATTAGATTTACTGTAAATCTGAAATGATATTAGACATGCGACGTTTTAAATATCTGCAAGAAAAAATACCGACATCAGTAATTACTTTTATCTTGGTGAGATGCTAATACATTTAAAACTGCTTTGTCTCAATTCATTTGTCATCTGTATCTTGTTGATAGAAGATAAGCACGTTAAACTGACGCAGTGTTGCAAGAGACAATAATTGTGAGGGATATTACAAAAGTATGCAATCGACTTATGTAAGTCTGTCAAAAAGCGAATAAATCTGTTGACACACTATAAAGTAATATATTCAGCCAAAGTTATACTCCAATATTCAATAATCCAGAACAATGGACCGTGGTAGTGATCGAGGTCCATTTTAACTTTAAAGATACTGTTTTAAGGGTATTAACGAGTGCCTTCAGAAATCCAGCCTTCATTGGAACGCAGGATTGTTGATCGTGTAAGGAACATACGAATGCACAAATTAATTATTTCTTATTTGTTCAATATTGAAAAATATCTTTTCATATTAAACTTAGGATTCAACCAAGAGCTGGCTGAATTATTAATATTTTATATGTAAATTATTTCCTTTGTAGAAAAATGCAGTGAAAATTAAGTTTTCAGCAATGCCTTTAATTTCCTAATTTCAATAATACTACAGTAGAATACTTAAAATTAGGTAATTGAAAATAAAAACCACTAATGAAATATGTAGGTATGCATTGTATGTTACTATTAGAAAATAAAAAGTTTTGAAGAAATAGTGACAATTATCGAGCAGCTAAACGATTAAACTTTACCAATATAACGATATGAAGGCGTTAAAATTACCGATAAATTTATTATTTATTTTACTTATTTATGTTAATTACGCGTAGGTATAATTGAATAACAGTGTAATTTTATGTTAAACGTGTACGAATAACTTAATACATTATCATAATAGTATCTCATAAATCAGTAGATTGAATATTATTCAAAATCACGTATGTAGGCAAAAAATGATTTATCTGCTCGATATATGTAATCTATAGTAATTTTTGGTTATAAGTACAAAAAATTGTATAACTCGATATTTTTTTGGCTTTCTTTTTTATATTTTTACCATAAAAATAAGTATATTTTAAACATACTGTTTAAATAGCTTTACAAAATATGTAGAGTTTTTTATTTATAGAATTTTAAACTAATTGATGACGACATAAAGTAGGCTGAATAGTCTAGTCTAAAGAGACTAGAAAAAAGACAAAGGCCAGGTATTGATAGAAGTACATTAATATTAAGACATTTAATATATTTTATATATAGATAAAAATATAGAAAAGAATACCAACAAATACTTTTATGTACTGAATTACTACTGCAAACACAAAAACTCAAAATACAAAACGGTTCTTGGTTGGTTGCATTATTACGGCACAATCGCTCGTGGATTTCTGCAAGATCTCTGGTATTGCAGTTGTGTGCGATGCTGATCACTAGCCATCAGATGAGCCTCCTGCTCGTTTCTCCTCTCTCTTATTCATCCATTCTATTCGAATATAGATGCAAAGGCGAAGTTATACATATTGTATGATCGCATCGTTTTACGACGTAATCAATAATATCTAAGTTTAAATAAATGTATTAGGTTAATCGAAATAACAATGCCTTAGGTAGTTGGAATGAAAATTTATTGTACCGTTGTGAAGGGCTTAAGGCACGTTGCATAAAAACCAAGTACAAGAAGACAGTGGCGTAGCTGGTAGTATCCATTTCGGCTATGGATATAGGCAGGTCCAAGACTGATAGATGACTCGAGATGTCTAGTCAAAGACTGGTAGATGGCGCCTTAGTCTGGCGAGTTGTACAAATGCTACATACGCAGAAACGTAGTTAATTAACAAACGTAATTGTAAATATTGCTTATTAAATATACCTCTTAATTATGTTGGTTGTCCCAAAATTAGAAGGCTAGGAAAGTCAAGAACTTCCAAAAACTAGTAAAAAATAGCAAGTTTTAAAGTTTAAAAAATATTTGTATTAATGGAAAAATATAATGAATTTTTATTTTAACTTTTTCATTGCTGGGAATTGTAACAACAATAGCAAATAAAATTCGTGTAATTTGATTGTATAATTTATTTTATAAGAATTTTGAAAAGAAACCACTTAAGTGACAGGTATTTCAAAATAATCTCTCAATGCGTGCAATGTTCTTATATTTGTTGGATTCCTAACCTAGCTACGCCAATGTGAGAAGATTGTTTACCCGACTAGGAAGTTCAGTGTGGGATGTAAAGATAATATTAAAATGTCGCAGTGCGTTTTTAGGTAAATATTCGTTAGATATTAACCTGCATTCCTACCAGGGGTAGATAATCCAGTAAGATAAAGCATAGAAATTGCTTTTGAGAAATTATGTCACATGTAGAGCTTACGATATTATTTCCAAGCGTATAGAATATGTTTATATACTATCCCTTTCATATAGAAGCTAGGTCCGAGCAGTTCATAATGGCTTCAAAACTGCGTCGTCTAAATTATTTAAAGTTATTGCTGTTTTTTTAAATGAAATAAAAAAACAACTAGGATATGTTCAATTTTTATACAATTATAAACGTTTAGACTATTTTAGTCTAAACAAATTCCGTACAAGTTACGTTGTACTTGCTAATTTGACAGGCTTTAATATTCCCATTTTTGTCAAATAATTTTGTTGGAAGAATTAAAATAAAGTATTGCTATAACTTAATTTAATCGGCGCATTTCTGAATCTTGGCCAATATGTACTCAAATAAAATTGTGTCAGTAAAGAATAGGGCTACAATTTATTCGCGAATCACTTTGCGTATTTAAAGGAGGAGCCTTCTTGTAATGATCTGATTACTATCCATTTATATCATTGTAGGATTGTTCGTAATGGAATGTTAAGGTTTTTCTTCCAAAGACATTTAATACGAAAACAAAATATGTTAAAACCACGGAACTAATAGTATTAGTTCTATATTAAGATTTAAGTATATAAAGCTTTAAAGTTTGACCACGATATCTCACAGGTTGATAGGACAAGTATGCAGTATTTGTTTGGTTTATTCTAATTAAAAAGTAAGCAACTATAAAAATGCGAATAATTTTTAGGTCCTATCTTTATTGACACAAGTTACATAGATTTTAGTCCCAAAGATATTGCTTTTAATTAAAAAACATGCAGTGCCTTTTGCTCTAGTTAAAATAATTAGCAAGAAATTAGACTAACCGTCTACTTTATTTAAACAGATATTCAGAATTGTAAACTTTTAAAATTCATCAACTGGAATATCTTACAGACTTATTTGTGAAATTTCGAGCAGTAAAAATATTTGCGTTTTTTTTAAATCTACGAGTGAGCTGAGACACTCCACTATTCACACCAAACTAAATTATTTCAGCAATGTTACTAGTGTACTAAAAATAAGTGGCATGTGGGGTGACTGCGGCGAAGTCTCGCACAACGTTGCCTCACACAGCGTTTCCTGCGAGCGAATGGAAATTTAACACGTTGACAGTATTTGTGAGTTCCACTTTTAAAGCAGCTATTGTATTACCTCATTTTTAGTAATAATGTTTTTTTGTAATTATTGACTGATAAATATTCCCAAATGATGTGTTCCTTGTGTGATTTGTGTGCGTGTGTGTTATGTAGTGATGGGGTAGCGTTGTGCTATATGCTCAATTTAGATACACATTCACCAAACAATTGAGATAATGGATAATTTTATATTTAATTTAATGAGAACCGAGTACCTATTAATCATAATTTTAATATAATATGAGAAGTTACAAAAATTAGCAAAGTATAGTTTTGAATATCATTGTAATTTGTATCCTAAAATACCCATTGTTTAAGTATATTTTATACAAGTTAATGAAAGGCCTATAAAGTTCTCAAATAAAATTGATTTTTTGAAAATTCGAGATTTTTATTTTTTAACATGAAAAATTGGTAAGTCCACTTGAAATAAGTCACAAGGCATATCTAAAAATAATCAAATATATTTGATATCTTTGGTAATCTGTGAGTTATTTTTGACATAAGCAGGTTATTTCTTTTGTGCGTTTTGTGCCTTTGTATTTCTTTTCGACCGTAAATCCAATTTCAATGGTTTTCGGGGTATGCGCCCTGGCACTCTGCACAAACAGGGGTCATGTCTTGCATATCTTCTCAAAATGCAGCACACTCTAAAGAACCCTTTTTCGCCATTGTCTTTGATCTTTTCCAACATTTCAATGTAATGTTTTGGTAAGTTATGTTCTAAAGCTCCAATAATAAGAATTTCCTTATAGGTCCAGGAAGGCCACCGCTCGACTGGTATGCTATCGTTATCGCCAAGTGGCAAAGGATTTACAGTCTGAATGTATACTCTACATAGTATTTCCCCGATGTAAGGTGTGAGGACTTTCAAATGCTTAACGTAGTATAATTGTTTATCGACTCCTTCTTGTCTATAAATAATTACAATCAGATTTCTTATGCACGTATTTACAAATTAATGGTTAAAAACGCTGCAGTTACGAAGTTTTAAATTGTTACTTTTGAATGATTCCGGAATAATTGTTATCGTTTCCTTAATTTTTGGACACTATTCTCTTTCCATCTCTCTACTCAACTAGACTCATTCCATCAGGAGACCCATCTGCTTGTTTGCCATCTTGATATAAAAAAACTAACCTTGGTCGTAGATACTGTTTTTTTTATTAGATAGCAAACAAACTGATTGCTCTCCTAATAATGAGGATCCATAGTTAATTCGTTCACTTACAGAAGGTCTAGGATACCCACCTATTCTAGTTCCTTCACGTTTTTGTTATACGGTTTTCTAATCCTGGTTATATATCTATGGATCTGAAGTCAGTATAAAGAAGAGTATTTTGGCTAATCGGAACACTTGAACTTGTAGGCGAAACTTTATATAATCCTTATTACGGGATTCTTGTGTGTTTTCCGAAAGTTGACCAATAGAAAGTATTGCAAAAACTACAATTATTCTCTAGTCGCCTCTGTGTCTAGTGGTCCGGGATCGTAGTTGCCCACATGAGGTCCCGGGTTCGATTCCCAGGTCGGGCAATTAAAAAGTGTTTTTTCAGTATTCTGATAAAAAAAAACGTTGCGTTGTTGAGATTGGGTAAGTGCGCGGTTGGCGATAGGCTTGCCACCTATCACGTTGGACCGAGTACATCTTAGGCTAATCGTATGTGAACTGGTTGTACCTCTGCCTACTACAGACCAACATGGGGAAGCGAACACGAAAACGTTTTTACACCAGATTTTTTCTGTTGGTTTAGCCGCTGCTTTTCTTTGCCGTTAGCTGACCGAAATTGGAAAGAAAGGTTGTAGGAAATCAGTGGCGGATTAAGCCAGTGCGGGTCGCGGGACCTGTAGCAATTTCTATTAAGGGGCCCTAGTGATGTTTAATATGGTCAAGTTTGAAGAATAGACCAACCGTTCTGCCAGCCATATCGTAAAAGGCGACTAATTGGCTATGCGAGTCCCTATTATCGTAGCTACTAGGTGGTAGTATAAAACAAAACTGTTACAAACAAACTTTTCTTGATTTAATTTGACAACAGCCAGCAGAAGCTTAAATTATGGTTTAACATTTTGATGTAACTATTTTCTTTGTAGTACGAATTGTGGCTACGATTGGAATAAATATTTTCACATTTAGATCTAATTTAAATACATTTTATAGTAAGAAAACTTTGGTGCGCGGGGCCCGTAGCATTTGCTACTCTTGCTACGTGGCTAATCCGCCACTGTATCCTTAGGAAATAGGTAGGCATGTACCCACTGTCGACTGTCGAGTATCTTCCATGCAACTAATCTAGGCAAACAATGTGGAGAATCCGTATTGATAATTATCTTCCTTTTCATCAATCAATTTCTTCATACAAAAATTTTAAAAGGGCATTATTAACAAATTGTTCATAATAAATTACAAAACATACCAACCGCCAACTATTGATATGAAAAGTATGCATTTGAAACCGCAAAAGATAGCGGTTTTCTGTCTTATCTCACATTTTAATCAACAACCGCAAAATCTTGCATCAAATGGAATAAAATATTAATTGTTCGGAATTATGTAAAAAAATAGGTTTCCATAAATATATGTATACCTATACATATTTATCGCCTCTGTGGTCTATTAGTCCGGTGTCGGAGATGACCATATGAGGGCCCGGGTTTGATTCCCGGGTCGGGCAATTCAAACATGTGTTTTTTCAGTTTTCTGAAACAATTTTGCCCGGGATTGGATAAAGTGTCCGGTTGGCGACAGGCTTGCCACCTATCACATTTTGTGACCGAGTATCTTCGGCTAATCGTGGGTAGACTGGTTGTACCTCTGCCTACCCCTTCGGGGATATGGGCGTGAGGATACTATAAATATATGTCTAATGTATATACATATATTTATACATAAATATATACCTACATATATATTTTATGTATTATAATACTTTCTATATATTCCTATTACCATTGCTGCAGTTATAGCTTTGTTATGGGGGGAGGGGGATCAAAGATAAAAGTAAATAATTATTGGAGTGATTTCAAAAATGTACCTAGCTACAAAAATTAACTGATTGTACCCGATATTCTAAATGGTGCGATTAATGAATGAATTAACATACATATACATATCTTCACTCCACATCCCATACGGAATAGGCAGAGGGAGCCGAGCGTCATATATCACGATCCTTGCAGACCAGTATTTGGTATGTCAGTCAAGACTGACATATACCATATGACCAGATTGATCGGGTGGTGACTAGAGTTCTCGCAATCGGCATGTTTGTATGAGAAGACTAATGTATGTGTAGGAAACAAGACAAATATGCAAGGATCGTGATATATGGCTAAGGTCTTTGCCGTCACATATGACATACATCTTTCCACATTCGCATTGTATAAGTATTTTGTTTTGTTAATCTTTCATCCGTCATTCTTTCATAGCCGATAGTATAGCTTAGATAGCCGATAGTCATATCCGAACTGAGTATGCATGCACTTTCCCATTTTTTTCCACTTTCTTTCAGTCCTAACTCCTAACCTATCTTTCACTTCAATATTACGAACCCGGTCCGCGAGTGCTACGCCACATATTTTCAGCAGCGATAAGCACATATAATTATGTTAGGCAAGAAGGGTTCGCGCACCCTGACTTAATGCTTTTCAGTAATTTATCTAACGCTCCATTCACAATCTTCTTTCGACATCACCAGTGTAGGTACTTTCCATCCCTGCTAAAAGCAGATCCAAGATATACAAACCCATCCACTTGTTCCAACAGTACATCGTCAACCACAACTCTGCCATCCGTTCTGGTTAGTTTAACCCTTAACCTTTCAAGTTAGTACCTAGTTCCAGTGAACCTTAGTTTTCTTTGCATTCAATTGTAACCCCATATTCTTACAAACTTCATTCGTAACTGTGACTGTATTGTTCAGATACAGCTAAAAAGTACAGCGTCATCTGCATAAAATAGGCAGTTTACCACTCATTCGCGTTCCCACATTCAACGACCTTAATATTTGGAGACACTTATCTCGATATCGGATAAACAAGCAAGTTAACAACACACAACCCTGGTTGTTGCCAATATTGACATCCAACCAGGGCGAGATGTGGCCCTCCATATACATCTCCATATGCAATCCTGACATATGAATTACACAGCACCCAGCAGAGGCCCATCTATCCTATAACTGGGTAAATTAGTATCCTAAAATTTCTTTCGTACAACTTTGGAGTTCCAGTTTACTTTGGGACCCTTATAATGAATGATTAGCCAAACATAGGTTATTGAGTCCTGCATCGCTATTTCTGGACTTGGTATCCCAACTTTTCCTTACATTATATTTCTGCTATAATACTAAATCTACTAATCACTTGTCACTGCTATGTTTATGGGGTAAGGTTTTACATTATGCAAGAGACATCATCTTCCTACCCTACAAGGTTTTTAACAGATGATTTCTACCAGGAGAGCTGTCTGCTTATTTGTAAGAAAAAAACATTTTAGATGGCATAACAAATACTGATAGTAAGTTTTCCGTTAGCTGTACCCCTATTTATTACTAATTAGTGGTACAGCTAGCATATGCTAGCTACATTTATCTTATAAGTCTCATTCAACTTACTCGTCAAGTGACATAATATTATTATCAACATGCATTTTTTATATGAAAGAAACATTTAGATCCCATAACAAATAGTAATACAGAGAGATTTCCACTAGCTGTACCCCTAATTAGTGATACAGTTAGCATACGCTAGCTACATTACTAATTTTACAAGTCTCATTCAACTTACTCATCAAGTGACATTATATTATCAACATGCAATCGCCATATCACTCCCCACACTTGGGCATTGGCGGTAGGTACGATTGTAGCAGTAGGGCCACCCCAAAATTTTGAGTATCTTATAAAATCTAGTCTGAAATTCTATAAAAGAATTGAAATAAGTATATAAAATATATTGCAACATGTAGATAGACAAATGGAATTTTAAGCTCAAGATAACAATTCTACATAAGTTAACATATAATCTATCTTACTTTTATAAATACTACATTTGTTGCAGTACATAACTTAAATAATGTCATAGCTTCAGACCAAGGGATCTCCAGTCATCCTCAATTTCAAGTTTATAGTATTGACTGGGAAATAGACTTCACTTATCTAACATTTCATGATTTAGAGGTGATTCCTGAACTCCTTGTTTACATTTACATGTATAAATCAGGTTGATTAGGTCACAAAACAGTAACACCTTCAGCCTATTTCACTTAAAACATATTTTACTTACATCCAGTCGGCCAATAGAAACAAATTCAGCAGTAGGATTATTCATATGAATGCGGAAGGAAAACATATTGCTTCCATAAGAAAAATAAGAAAATGTATCATATTTATAGACCCGAGATTTAGACATTATGTATTTCTAAAATAAAAGTCTGATGGTAGAAAAAATAACTAAAATTTTATTGTCATTTTTTTGACAAAAAGAACTTCTTTTAAATACATTTTAATAAGAAGGTAACATGACATGAACAATTTTATACAATATATACAGTTCATATATTATTTTATTATAATATTTAATCATCACATTTCTAATTTTTGCATCAATTTAGGTGAAGCATTTTGCCCATTGTGTGGGATTTTCTTTAATTGTGATATATAATCTTCGGGTAAATTACATTCACTTGCACCTTTTAAAATACAATCTAAATATGTGATAGATGGTCTTCTTTCTAGTGGAATATCTTCATTAGGGCCTCTCAGGGGTGGATTGACCGTTTGCTGATAAGTGCGGCATTGTACTTTTACTCCATCAGAAGTTACAACATCAACAGTTTTTGGAAAATACCAATTTGTGTTTACACCTTCTTGCCTAAAATATAACATGCAACCATTTTTTATTTTGTTCAACATTGTTAAAAATACTAATACTGTTGGAAATGTTTGAATTTATTTTTAAAATAATGAATGAATGAATTATAAATTATCAATTAAAATTGATACATTTGAAAGGCCCCATTTTCCCAATGACGTCACAGAGCCTCAAACACCACCAGCACTGTATGGATATTGACGCAGATCAATCTCATATTTTACACATTGTGATGTCATTCAATTGATGTGTTTGCAAATTTGAATTTTGCTCACATAATTTACATGTTTCAACTAAAGTTTTAAGCAATTATATACAAACTAAATTAAAAACAAATAGTATTAGAAACAAATAAATTCAAATCACTTGCATAGGGTAAAGCAGCCAGTAGTCAGCCCCGCACCAGTACTCAGCCTTTACTGACATTATTTCCGTATAAATAGTGTTG
>DWBA01001197.1:0-11059 GCA_018236825.1 Apodemia zela
AGAACGGCAGTTGGTCTACTTTTCAAAGGAGTCCGGACCTACACGGTGTGAATTATGATCTTCAGGATTATGAGCATGAAGATATTTCTTTGTTTTATAAGTATTGTATTTTATACTTACATCGTTTTTTGTACGTAGCTTGATACATTGTTATCATTTTGCTGTCCAGATCGTCGCATGGATGATCCAAGATATCGTTGGTTACGTCAACCATCTAGAAAAAACAAAAAATTATTTGGCGCCAAAGCATTATGATAACGAATAAAATTAAGAGTCAATTTTTTTTTTCAATTTGACTTTTATAGGTATTTTTGATTGTTTAAGGAACTAGTAGGTAATTTAAACGCAGTAAAAACTGCAACAACTGAAATTCTGCATCAGAGTTTGCCAAATTTAAACGGGATGGGAAGAAGTTTTCTTTCGCTCTCTCTCATCAAAATCTCAACCAAAAAATCCAAATCAGTTAAAAACCACCGAGTCCTAAAGTAACAAACATAAAATACCTCGTGTTGGTCGGGGTTGCTTTTGAAGAATAGACCATCTGCCTTTCTGCCCGGCAGTTCGTAAGAGTCGAACGATTAGCTATATGAGTCACTACATATGTCGCATGTCGCCACACATATGAGCAAATGCTCCTATCACTGTCAAAAGTGTTATAGGTACATTTTTAGATATATATCGTGCAAAAATAGAAATAAGCCATGTTTTAGGTACTTACCTACTATTTTATCGTACCGAATGAGATGACAAGGTTTGAAAATTGCCCTTGGAGTGATTTTATTTCATGGGTAAGTACCTAGTATGATTTCTGTGTGTAAATGCAAGCTACACAGACAGATTAAGAAATTGCCTTGAAATGCGTATAAATATAATCCGTAGTGAAATCGAAACAAACAAACTCACATTCGCATTAAAAATAATATTATATGATAGGAAAGAATGGGATAAAGACAAGACAAAAGATATATATTTTGTGAGTATTTAAGTGAAAGTGCGTCTTTGCAGTGGTAGAGAGTAACACAATTAGATATTAAGTGTTATTCATAAAAAAACTTCAATCCTCTATAACAGAGTTATAAAGTTCTTAATAAAGGATTGACAAATTTTTCGGATTTCCTCTTTCGATGTGTCACGTTTCTAAACCCAACCCTACCGTTCCAATAAATTATTAAAAAAACTTACGAAATGTAAAAAATAAGGCAATTTATCGAAATGCCTGTCTTCCTACTCTATGAACATAGTGATTTCTTCATTACAAATGCCCTATGGTGGATGTACAATAATAGAAGATATAGCGCAATAAAATATACCTAGTAGGTATATAACAAAGTACCTACCTACAAAGTAAGTACTTTGTGATCAAACTCAAAGCTACGCTAAAGAATCAAGCTGACTAGAATGTTATCAAAGATCGGAATTCCACGTCTCACATTTAAATGTTAGAATTACGTACCTACGTGTTTTACCGTATGAATAATAGCTGCTTGTTCATTGTTTTTTAAAGTACTAGCGACCTGCCCCGGCTTCGCACGGATTATAATATACATATATTATACATATTAACCTTCCTCTTGAACTATCTATAGTAGTAGTTTTAAAGATTTAAGCATGCATAGGGAGTTAGGGACAGAGAAAGCGACTTTGTTTTATACTAGGTATGTAGTGATAAACTGATTAGGTACCGTTTATTTGAAGAAATTCGCTCCCACATTATAAAAGTCAATCCTAACAAAATATACAAACGATATTGAATCATATTTCAGCGATATAAAGTAGCCAATTAATTAATAGTATCAGGAAAGTAGTACTTTTAGCACAGGATAATGCAATAGTTACTTTTGTAACTTCTAGTATATTCGTATAATTAAATTATACCGTTTTCCGCAACTGTTCATAATCGGCACAAAGTTTCTGCTCCTTCTCCAGCAGTTGTTTGTACTGTTCTATCTTCGGAGAGTATGAATGGACATCGCAGTGGCAGTATGGAGCGACGGGCGGGGGTCTTACAGTTGGTTTTGAGTCTGGAGTTGGAGGTTCACATGGTCTGCAATCACACACATATGACCCAGTTAAGTATAATAGAAGTACCGGTTTTGGCCATTTTAATACCCTTTTTGGCTAATTGAAATTCGAATTAATGTACAAAAAAGTATAATGTGAAATCACATTTTTATTTATTTATTTAATACTTTATTGTACACATAGAGAATGACACAGAAAAAAAAGGATAACAAGAATTTGCACAAAAGGTGAGCTTATCTCTACTGGCGGAGATCTCTTCCAGCTAACCCTTTTATTTAACTTTCAAACTTTCGCACTTAAATAAATCAAATTTATAAGGATGTATACACATCGAATTATTTTTATAAAAAAATTACATTAAATAGCCACAAATGGTATAGTGGACACAACCGGTACTCTCACCCTAATTGTAATCTTAAGGTAACGGTACACGCTAGTATGTGCGTAACAGCATCTTCTTTGGATTTTTAAGTTTACATGATATGAACTACGATTCAGCGCGTCCGGATCCGTTGATTTCTGTTCTTGTAATCTGCATTTCAAATTTAATCGTGAAATTGTTAAATTAGAAGCAACACAGCTTTTATCATCCCAATATGAGGTTTTACGCAAAGCTCAGCGCAGAGGGCGCCATCAGTAAAAACATAGGCAAACCGCTGTCATTGTAATCGTTATACGTAAATAGATCTTTGCAGTTAATGTAAAGAGTATAATATAATCACTACGTTTAAAACACAGACTAGTAAAGAGAACTAAATTGTTTTAAATATAATAATATAACATCCGACGGCCTATTAAAGGTGTATGATTTAAAAAAAACTGCTTCGAGAACGTAATGCGAGTTTGAAGGGGAAAATTCGGTGTGTGAAAGAAGTGCTGCACTCTGGCGTGATAAAATTGCAGTATTATCTCCTATTAAAATAGCGCGCGCTTCCCCGGCATCCTGTTACACACTTTCGATGCCTATCACGAAATCACTCCCACAGATTGCAGGAATGCGAGAGGAAAGATGTTACACGTCAACCAGTGAATGAGTTTGTATATGTAAGAGGCGGATGTAGTGGGAGTCTGTAGTCAGTTATAGTACATAACATATGGCGGTGGTGCAGGTCTGCAAGCGGGGCTGCTGCACGAGATCTCGGAGGGCGGCGAGAACCTGTCGGTGGGGCAGCGGCAGCTCGTGTGCCTGGCGCGCGCGCTACTGCGCAAGACGCCGCTGCTGGTGCTGGACGAGGCCACCGCCGCCGTCGACCTGGACACCGACAACCTCATACAGGTACCGCCCGCTCCCGCCACAGTGGGGACTGCGGGACCTGCCCAGACCAATGAGCTCCCCGTCCCAGAGTTAAATAAAAAATAAAACAAAAGGGGAATTATCCTAAATAGGGTGACCGGTTTGTAAAATATTGTACATACTGAAGGAGGGTGTTCAGTATATACTCGATTCTGATACCGAATATGTAAAAGGAAAGGTACTAAAATTTTGACTTAATTTTCCAATAAAAATGCTTAGTACGGACACTCGCGCACGCCGCGGCGCATATGAGGTTCATTCTTCGTACAGTGACCATACTTTTTGAATATTACTACACTAATTTCGTTGAGGTTTACTGTGTGATTAATTAACATTTCCTTTTTATTGTTTACGTATGACCATTAACTTTCGTGTCCTTTAATATATACAATATTTTACCAGTCAACCTGTGTATATATTATACAGAGCTTTTGGTAAAACACCAACAATCTTCCAGGATTGTATCACTAACATCGTAAATTACTTATGCCTGATAGGCAAATCTGATGACAAGAAGAAATTTAAATAGTAAAAAGTATCTTCACGCCCGTATCCCCGAAGGGGTAGGCAGAGATACAACCAGTGCACCCACGAGTAGCCGAAGATACTCGGTCCCACAATGTGATAGGTGGCTAGCCTATCGCCAACCGGGTACTTTTAAAATCCCGGGCGACGTTGATTTTATCAGAAAACTGAAAAACAAATTTTTTAATTGCCCGTCCCGGGAATCGAACCCAGAATCTCGTACGGTCAACAGCGACACCGAACCACTAGACCACAGAGGCGATATTATAAATTTTATATTTTTGAAATTATTGAAAACTTTCAATTGATAGACTAATGCAACAACTTTGATAACTAAAATAATCTTTACAGAAAACAATCCGCTCAGAGTTCGCGTCATGCACCGTGCTCACCATAGCCCACCGCCTTAACACCATAATGGACTCCACACGGGTCATGGTGTTGGATAAAGGGCAACTCGTCGAATTCGCTTCCCCGGAACAGCTGTTACAAGATAAGAACTCTATTTTCTATGGAATGGCGAAGGATGCCGGGCTTGTTAATTAATTTTTTAATAATTATACTTAAGAGTACTTAAAGTATTTAGCGAAGGAATATATTTCTTCCTCAATACTACTATGTACCTGTTATGTAAAACTAGTTTTAATGTAACTGCCGAATTGTTTTTAGATTCCCTTTATACTTTTTTGAAATTTAGTTTTTTTACAAATTTTATCCACAAAGTTTTTAAGACATATACTTACACTTACATATTAAATGTATTCAAGGATAAGGTCTATTTATTTATTCCTTAGTACTTATTAAATGTCTAATACTTAGCTTTTGTGATATCAACTATGTTCGAAGTGAAGTGATAGCCAATCTGCATTTGTTTATCAGAACTCCTGTATCATATTTTATAATCTTAACTAGAAAAGGATATTGTACAATATTTTAATAATTGATTTAACTTGTGACAAATTTTTATATCCCCGATAAAACGCGCCGAAATATCATGGAGGTTCGAGTGACGTCATAAGCAAACTATAAAAAAAACAAGCTATAATTGACGTTCAGTGTGATATGATTGTCTCATAATTTTATATAAATTAAGTTTTGATAAATCTAAAATGTTTTAATTGATAATTTGATCGATTAAAGTAAATATCACATTTTAGGACTTTAAACTATGATATAATCGTAAATATGCAAAGTTCTTTCCTACTGTCAAATACCCTGTTGCAAGTTAAATCCTTATTAAGTAGATAGATTTCATTTAATATCTTATAACAGTTTTTGAGGAGAAATCTGTTATAGTTATTGAATGTTTACCAAAAGCAAACGCGCAAATAACGTATTATTTCCAAATCATATTAAGATCGGAAAACGTTTTACAAATACCATATAAAGGGACTCTTAAAAATAATTTTCAGTTTAATCTCAGGCCACACTGCCGAAACATACACAGGTTTACTTAAAAAGTAATATTTAAATAGTTGTGCCAGGAAACAAGACTTTAGTGATGAATCACACAACTCATTGTTTTATAATCTTCGCAAAATGCTAATGCATTGAAGTAATATATATGTGCAGTCAATTTGTATTTTTCGTTGTAATATATAAATAAATTCTTTATTCAAGTAAGTAAGATCCTTAAATAGCCAGGAACAATGTTTTAAAATGTAACAATGGTACGAAAAACTAAACAACGGCTTCGTCATTTTATAAACGTAAATGTCCAATACAAATTGCCGAAGGCAAATTGATTATGGCAAACGCTGCGTCATCAATGTCAGCTATCAGCTCCGAGATCGCCGACGGTCGTCGGGACGGATGGACGGGGCTCCTTTTTCAGGTGTGGGACCTAAAGGCAACCTAACAAACCTTCTTTTTTATGTTAAAAGCCGGGATAGGGTTCTAGTTCTAAAAAGCTACGCATTTACATATGAAGTAATTTAAACAATATCCCGCGGCAATTTGTTAACGACGGCGGTAAATGTCATGCATATTATATAATGACGACATTTTACATTCGGCGTAAGACATTTTCTAAAACGCATTTATCTTTGAAATCTGACGACGCAGTTTATAAACGGACGAATTGTAGAATTTGCCTGCGACATATATACAATAACTTATAATAACTGAAAAGCTGCCTGTTCAGTGCATCTGTGCGTCTATCCACAACTGACGTCACTATAATGGCGACTGCACGCATTAGCAATTTTGAAGACTTATACTCTTGTATATTATAATATTATATAACTTGGCAATAATACTTGTAATGTAAAGTTACCACAGTGAACCGCCCTTTACTTAGATATATTTTCTATTATATTCTATACTATTGTAATTTTTTCAATATATACCCTCTTGTATAATATTTACACAGTGGCCTAGCTGTTATGGGTGGCATAATAACATTTTTCATACCGGCGATAGTTCTCTTTCAATCAGGATGATACATCGAATTAGCGAACAATTCGATGTATCATATACATATACTAAATATAAAAAATAAGATTAATTTACTAATTCAGAACCTTTGCCTTTTGTCCTATTCTAATAACCATATTTTGTTAACTCCATGTCAACCAAATATGATGAAAAACAACTATGAGTTAGAGCAATACTAAGATTTTTTTACTAAAGTTTACTTTTAACTTGGTTAACTTCTTGCCCAGTGTCGCTTTTGCAGTCCTTACGGCTTTCAGCTATTGCAATTTCAAAAAAAATGTAAAGATTTTTCGATACATTGTTAGTATTGCTACATTTGCTACCCCTTTGATCTTTTAATCAGTTTGTGCATATAATTACAGCGAACATATGTATTCTTCTATCTTAAGCATTTAAAGTTAACAAGTTTATAATGTAATGGCACTGACTAGTGTTCAGTGTAATTATTTAGCTTGCATGTAATTACACATTTGAGTCGAACATTACCTTTTCCCGCTCATAAGAAATTTTAAATTACTTAAAACTTTTGTCTTCAAACATTAAACATATTTAAATTGTTTTTGGTGGTCACCTATTCGAGGTTTGTATTTTTTCAAAGCTAGGCCACTATATTTTCGTATACATACTATGTGAATACTGTTCCAGTGATTTTTTTTATAACTTAAATTATTGTAATACACGATTTTATTGGTAAGTACTTAATGTTACCATATCCCTTAAAGGTCAAGTATTGTTGGTTAATAATTAAAATTGCTTGTTTTTTGCGTCTTTTACTATCGTTTTTATACATCAAGCAGTAAGTTTACATGCACAACCGACTAGGGACATGGTTGTACATACAAGGAGTTAATTGTATGATTTGTGGGCAATCTTCTTTGGTGGTTATTAAAAATATGTATATGGGAAATATTGGTTCCCATTTTTAAGCTCCCTTAACTCGCATTTTTTAGCTCATTAAATTATTTTATTATCATATTCAGTTAGTTGAAAATGCTAATTTGAAATCTAAAATGAATATTTAAAAAAACACATAACATTTCAAACAAGTCCATTTTACATAATCATTAAGATACATATGAATAAAAATATTAACGATTATTTGTTCATAGATTTTGCAAATAACTCTTTGTATATGTTTGGAATTTATGTTTTTAAATATGTATATTTATATAACCTTTAAATTATCACAATTAACACTGTGATTCTCAATTAGGTTAGACAGTTAATATTGCATTTTTTTATTTTAATAACAATTATTATTTGTACCATATGTGCTATAGATAGTTAACAATATCAATTATTATAAACATTACTTAAATATTATTATTGTAATGCAATGAATAAACTTTAATTAATTTTATTATATTCTTTTGTGAGATTATATAAATACTTCATATATTTAGTACTTACTCTCTATTTGGTTAGAAATTGCCAAATTTTAATTTTTTTATCTGTGTAAGTGCAAAATAAGTATCTGACATATCTTTTTTCACATTCTTTTCTGATGAAAAGTATGAAATAACATGCCAAATTACCCAGATGTTGCAAATAGCTTCTGTTCATGTTGCAAAAAGTAACACGGTAAAAACACATGTTTAATAATAAGTAAAGCGAAACAAGTGGAGTGTGTGTATTTTGCTATTATGCAAGCAGCAATAAAACATTATTTTTATTTTTTTGACGTAGATATGCTCGTGAAAATGTTGAATTTTGTCATATAAATTTACGCAGTTGTGTATGTTTATTAAGTCGATGTAAGCTTTTGACAAATCACCAATCTCTTATTCAGTGTAGCCAGATATATTATTGAAGTATTTTTCAAAGAAACATCCACGCCATTAAACGATATTTTTTTTATTAAAGCCACCGTAATTACTAAAAAAAATCAGTTATGGATGACACTTTCAGCCTTTCTTTTTAAATAGCTGTTAGAAAATGTAATGCTTTGTGCCTTTTAAATATATCTGAGTGCTGTTTTAATTCAGTGCAAGTTAGTATTTGCACATGTAACTTATTTAAGCTTAAACTAAAAAATAATAATTACTACTTATATGGTTTGTCGTGTGTAAGTATTTAAAAGATGATGAGCACATTTTTTACAAATTTTATGATTAGTATTTCAAACTTATAAAAATATAAATTTTTGTGTGTTACCAATTTAAAAAAAAACACCGGTCAAGTGCTAGTTGGACTCGCATACCGAGGGTTCCGTACAAACTTGTAGATAACTTCAGCTAAACAGAATTGTAGTAAACGTTTATATATTTTGATCGCATTTTTTTATGTTATAAATGTACGTATAAATTCCCTTTTGAAATAGCAAAATATGCTACATAACTGGTCATATATTTTGATCGCATTGACGAACGAACAAGTTCTATTTTTTCACAAGCTGTACATAATACTCTTTATATAAACGCGCCGGTAATTATTAGTATGGTCTTTGGTAAAAATGTTGAGTTGAAACGTAAAAAATAGAATTTTATAAAAACTAGAAAAGTGAAACTGTTTATGTTAATACTAATAAGAGTGGTGCTTAAAATTTCCCGGAACTTGTTTCCAAAGCCACTGTACCTTTTTATTGTTTTAACAAAGACTAGCTGTCTAAAACCAACTTTTAAGTTTAATCTTACTTTAATAATAAAACAAATCCAGTAATCACATAAACCTCATTTCCCTGATACCTGTTCATAACAATCTAAGCTAAATACATTTTATTGTACATAGTTGACTTGTAGAAGATTTTAAATGAAAACTTATTTACAATTTACATTTTTACAAGTGCACAATTTAGTTTATAAATGGCAGCTTATAATTATTGTTAATAAGCAACAATAGCAACAATGCAACTGCAGTTATTTCGAATTTAACGTTAATATATTATACGAATATAGTTATATTACGATTATTTTAAGATTTGTTAAATAACTTATGAGTAATTAAAACAAATAACATCCGTCATCGCTTAGTAATTTGGATGCATTACTTCGTATAAAATATAATAAATAATTATTCATTATAATTAATTGCATTTAATAGATCAATAACTTACAGGCATTTAAAAATGTACTTTTGTTTGTACTTCAATTAACAATTATAAGGATCATTAGGTGTAAAAACAGATATCAACCGCGGTATCACCCGTAGCCACGGTGCTTGTAAAAGCGGGATAATACCGGACCAGTAAAAATCCGTAATGAGAATCTTATTTTAACAACTATTATTAAATATTTTTTATGTTCATTTTAACATGTAAAACGTTAGAACGTAATATAATTTGCTGTTACGGCTTGTTCATCACACTTATTATATATTCTTTGCTATAAATAGTTAATAGTAACTTAGGTTAATAAAATCTAAAAAGTGAATTTTATGATGTTACGAGCGTGTGATTTTATAACGCTGAATTGTTTTTAGTTTTGAGTTATGTAACTTGTGTAACTTAGATTTTGTTATATTTTCTAAACAAGATTGAAGATTTGCAAATGTTTAATGTACCTATACTATCATTGTGTATTCAAAACAATACTTATATCAGTCCCCTGAAAGTGGCATAAACGCTAGTAGAATAGACGGATGAATGTATGAATTTAAGATAAGCACAATCAAACGCTTATGTCAAATCCATTCATTTATCTTTAATTTGTCCAGGCGGGCTGGTATGCTGGGGATGCGTAAACTAACTGAATCGTCGAGTTGGGACGACGCAATCAGATCTAAAATATTTTTTTGATGGTCAATTTGTTGCGTCGTCGTCATGAAAATCAATAAACCGACAAGATTTGGCGAGCGACTTTTTGATTGAAACCCTTGACTCTGTATAATGTCATTTTTATATCATTAGTTAGTTATTTGCATTTATAATATTTGTCATGTGTAGGATTGTCTGTACTTGCACTGGATTACGTTAATGTAATTACAGGGTAAAATGTCTCGAAAACTCTTAGAAGTATGTTTTTTAATATTCATAAAGATAGGTTTGGGGTAGGTATGTATAAAATATTCAGCGAACAGTAAAAACCTAAGAATATCAAACAGTGAATTAATAAAAATATAATATTGTGGTGGAATGTTTACTAACATATTTTTTTGGTTAGCATATGAATAAATTCTTGCCTTTAATAAACCTATTGTTATTAAGAATTCTAAGTTGTCAAAGTTCAAAATTTGCAGTCGTCGCAAGTTAGCAGTTACTTTGCATTAATTTGATTTGCAAACTGCTTAATTTCAACCAAACAATTAAAATGTATAAATGATTGAAGAATTGACAATATTTGGCCATATTCGAAACAGAATGAGGGTTACCACGCAACAACAAAAACATCAGTCTTTTTATTATTTTTATTTTTTTTAATAGCATCAATAATGCAAAGAGCAAGAAGATAATACTTTAAGTTTATCGTTTCACATGGGTAAGTCGAATGGTTCTCTTAAAATTGAATATAGAAATATTGCCCTCTTGCCATCCATATTGGAACTGCAGAAAGAGAACCTATTAAATAAAAAACCGGTCAAATGCGAGTTGGATTCGCATACCGAGGGTTCCGTAAAAACTTGTAGGTAACCTTAGCTAAACATAACTTGTTCTATATAACATTGCTTCTTGCCAAATTTCATGATTGTAGGTCACCGAGAAGTACCCTATAGGATGCATAAACTAACTGAATCGTCGAGTTGGGACGACGCAATCAGATCTAAAATATTCTTTTGATGGTCAATTTGTTGCGTCGTCGTCATGAAAATCAATAAACCGACAAGATTTGGCGAGCGACTTTTTGATTG
>DWBA01001198.1:0-11056 GCA_018236825.1 Apodemia zela
GAAAAATAAAAATAAATTTAGACCCACTTTTCTTTCATTTTCTTGGTCGGGCTTAGAACTTTTGGATCCACCTCGTAGTATTAGTATGGATATATTAACCTTGTTTCATAAAATGGTATAGGCCTCACTTCATATAGGTACCTAGTTGACGTATGCATTTGGCATACAGCTACGCCCCATTAACATCTTTGATAGACGATGCTTATCTCTTTCCATCAGCTAGTTTCCTATCCTATGATATAAAAAAGTATTCTGTTTAAGACGATCAGTTTTGTAAATTTTAAACGCTAAGTCATTACTTCAACATAGTAATTTTTATTAAAAACTGTAAATTGACTTATGCCCTTTAACAGAAAAAGAACTCGTTTTAGTTACAAGTAGTAACGTTTTCTACGAGGCATAACTTAAAACTGTTTCTATAAATGTCAAATCACCAAATGTCCAAACAACTTGTGGAACGCCTCGTTAATATTAAATTGGTTGATACTGGTTACTACTACGAGCGACTGATCGTTGATTATAGGAACCCGGCATTAATGATCGAACTTGATAAGAGTGTATTTTCACTAGTGAAATACAACATTAGCAAAGTAACATCTTACTTTGTTTTATTTTCAATTTAACTTTGAATTCTCCCTAAAACGTAATAGATACGGATAGAGATAGGGAGGATGAATGTGGTCAGAAACGCGTTTGCGCTCTGAGGCAACAAATTATTAGATAGCCTTGACATACGTTACAGTACTACAGTAGTCACTAGTCAGTAGCGTCTCGCCCGCCCATGTAAAAAGCCTACTCTGGCAATTCCTTCTTTATTTTCCTTTTAAAAATATTTTATTAACAACTATATTATAGTACATTTGCATGCTGTTAGGATTGATTTTAAATCGCCCACTCTTCCTATGTGTAGAAATAAATCTTAATGTATACTTATAAAAATAACTTATATGGGTAGGTCTGTCTTCAAAGGTATCGTATTTGTACAAAACTATAAAAATATGTTATTTCCTTTTTCCTTTCACCTTTCATCTTACAGAGAATCCTGTTTTAATTTCGAAGAAATTACGAGTTCCGATGGTGGCAAAATCATAAATTTGTGAAAATCGTCCAGAACACTTATACCTATCCATCGCCAGTTAGTGGTGCGTCAATAATGCTCAAATTTCTAGTCTAGGGCTTCTCTTACAATATAAGTTTGAGTCGCTAATGGAAAATGTGGCTTCTTGTTGAAGCAGAACGAAATACAAGTCTAGAAATGTCGCTACCACACTACCGGTTAATGTACATACGTACCTATAGTGTGCCATAAAGTCAGTGTTTACTTGAAAGGTAAGGTAACTGCTAAACAAGTGCATGTGAATTTAAATAAATGGCACCAAACGAACCACGCGTCATTTGCATAGTGTTTACAGGGTAAGCATACAAATAAAAAAATAAAATCATATGTTGTAACCATTATAAAAAGTGTATAAAACAAAACAAATTGCAGAATTTCGGCTACCAACAATCTTCCAAAAAAACAGATATCTAAACCAAAACCACTATTAAAATATATACATACCTAACCCCATTAAGAGACAAATTAAGCACGTATAATAAATCTCGAAAGGTGGTGAAACTCAAACCGCTGCATCCAATGTTTTACTCAGAAAAACGTGACAAATATCACGACTTACTTTTAAAACCAAGTACGTCATACTTATCGAAAATATCTCCAAGGAAATGGGTCTTTCACACAGTCACTACACGTCATCACAGACAGAAAACATTTTCTTTTACCCAACACAGTCAATACAATTATTTTAAAGTTAATTGCAAAATTACACATAGACACATTTTCAATGAGCTGATGCAACTAATTCAACGTAAAGCGTCGCGGGGCCAAAGCCCCTTTAAGGAAATGTGTGGGGAGGGTACCCGTACCTTCACAATACACGACATAAATTAGAATCAACACAAAAGGCAACGGGCTCTCGGAAGGGACTCTAGCAAAAGAACGCCAATTTCTTATCTCAAAATTCCAGTTAATAATAATGATCTGACAGGCCTATTGTTAATTTGCCGAAGTAAAGATCCTTACACCTTTTTTCTGCATACCACATCTAAGTAAATCAGAGCAGATGTGCACAGTTTTTACACATTTTGTTTATGACCCCTGTCTTAGCTTCCTAATAAATTTAGCTCTTCCTATGATCCTCGCAAATAGCGAACAAAGCTATTATAACGAACCAAATTACTAGTTTGAATCACAATAGTACCTTTCTGTAATCTAGTCTGATTGAATTAAATCGATGTTCAGCTTTATAAGGGGTTAACGGATCTTATTGCAAATACGTTATATAGAGTGGTGAATTTCGATTGTTTGAATAAAGTAAAGGTCGCTCCATTGGTTCAGACATGCAAAAGGAATCACGATGAAAAGTAAAGATCATCAAGCCCCTTTACGGCGTAGGTAGAATAAACTGAACGGTAAAAGGCGTTTCGGTTAACCACGATTCACCGGTTTGCCTTTTAGTTAGATGGTTGGTGTTCCCACATCGCTGCGATTTTACCGACTTGATATCGAATATAGCGTGTTTCCAAGACACGGAATATTTAACACACCACCCCCAGACTCCGTGCTGCTACTGATATTTCGATTTCCTGAGCACCAAAAAACCACAATAAAAGTGTTGCCCGGTTGTTGAACCTAACACATGATCTAAGCCAAATAGGCTAAACATTAAAACACGAGGCAGTCAAAATAATAACAGATGAAGGATCCACAGAAATATTGTACATCTTACGAACGCGAATGACTCCGAAACACTCTGGACTGGTCAATACGCGATACTCGATTGATTTAGGCATTAGAAAGGTGTAAAGTGGATTGACAATTGAACATTTCTTATGTGTAAGTTCCCTGTTAAAAACCTGATATAATATCTCAACATTTCGCAGATGATATCCTGCATATCCTGATAGACGGACAGACTTGATACCTTTCTACAACCAATTGTTATGATTTTATCCAAAATTGGTGCCAAGAGAACGAAACGGCGAATGAGATGAGATGTTTAAGCATTGAAAGAATCTCTAGAACTGCGAACACTATATTAAGGACAATGACAGCTATATTTGCGCTACACATGAGACGCAGGAAGTAGGTACCTGCCCCGTGACCCCATGGCTTTGCGACCACATGTCGATTGTCGTCTGTGCGCGGGTGATCGTCTAAATACAATATAACTTATTAGTAGCATGTGTGATAACTACACATTTCAACCGATCGACCAAAGGAGGAAGTTTTCAATTCGGCTGATTTTTTTCACTTTATCAATCACCTCTGAACTCGGTCATTTATTAACCGATATGGAGAAATATTTTTTGTTTCGAAGAAAATATCTAAAATATATGGTCCCAATAAATTTTGTGAAGATCTATACCCTTATATAGGGTTCCCGGAATTGGAAGTGTGTTGTTTTACTGCGTTTAAATTATTAAATAGATTTTTGTCGTTTAGACACGTGAAGAAAGTAAACCAAGTTATATCCAAAAATGGTACCCTTTTAAGGTAGACGAATGAACTGAACACGGTTCATCAGATACCGAATTGGGTGGGAATCACCCCACTGTCGTATTTGCCGGGCTGTAACGACTATCACTAATTTCTTGCGATAATAGGGGACTGGCAGCTTTCATCCAACGTTAAAACACGATTACCGATTTCCGATCTATTACTACAATTTTTCACAATTAAACCTCAATCGTTCATTTCTTGCTCATGCTCTGGCCGAAAAGGCCAATCATTATTGATGATGATTCGGTTTGGTTCAGAATTCAGATCATGATTACGGCAGTCCCTGATGCACAAAACCCACGAAGTATATTTATTTTAGTTACATGTACTTTGATCATATTTCTAAACTGTAACTGTAAACTTTAGAAAGAAATATCATAACTAATTTTTCTTGCAATCCGGCATTAAAATCATTTAAAAAGGTATCTTCACGCAAGTATCCTCGAATACGTAGGCAGAGGTACAACCAGTGCACCCACGACTAGCCGAAGATACTCGGTCCCACAATGTGATAGGTGGGAAGCCTATCGCCAACCGGGGACTTATCTAATCCCGGGCAACGCTGTTTACCAGAAAACTGAAAAAAACACGCGGGACCTCACTTTGTCAACACGGACACCGGACCGGGCACGTAAAATCATAACTGGAACTATTGATATTAGTAAGACCGAAGATCAAGGAAAGTTGATTTAACGACAATAATTTAGGCATTTCCGGACTTAAAAATCTGTCAATGACTGTTTTTATAATAACAGGCTCACAAGTCAAAACTTCGATTAGCGACGCAAACTCAAATCTGACTTGCGGCGTGGGTGCAGCTGTGTTAAGCCGCGTTTATCATTCACATCTAAAGTCCTGCTAGATACTGTGCTATTTCCCCGTGTTGTCCCTGGCTCCTTTGAAGAAAAAACCAACTGCCGTTCTGCTAGGCAGTTCGTAAAAGGCGAACGATTGGTTTTACGTGTCACTACCATCGTAACTACTAGGCGGTAGAGTTCTGCAACGTTTCGCCCAGGTATTTGGTACCACCGCCTTACCTATTCCTACCGCAATAGCGTTAATGCTCGTCATCGTCGTGTTTCTGTTTGGAAGGTAAGGTAGCCGGTAGACTTATGCATGTGGCATTGCCATCCCGCCACACAGCTATAAGCGATGGTTTCTCTTTCCATCAGGAGACTCATCTGCTTGTTTGCTTTATTATAATATTTAAAAAATGCGTGTCACCATCGTAACTAGTGACTAAACGGTAGAGTTCCGTAACGTCTCACCTGGATTTAGAAATAGCGATTTACCTATTCCTGTCACAGTAGCGTCGGTCCTTACTGCAGTCGGTTTGTCCCTACAACCTTACCCTTAAGGTAGCCGACACACTTATGCAGGTGTCTATAGGCGATGAATTTCTCTTTCCACCAGGAGAATCAACACCTTTTTATCCTATTACAAAAACATACCTAACGATCGAAATTATCTGGTAATACCTTGAGGATTATATGCGACTAGTAAATTGGAAAAAGAAATATTAATACTGCATACCATGGGTATATTCTATTTTTATTACTTGTTGCAAGGAGTAAAGGATGGTGTAGGTATTATCATACTCAACAAGTGTCTATGCTGGCTACTAGTTGTCTTCTCAATACATAGTAGATGGTGGCAGCTGAAGTGAAAGAGCACTGCCAAACAAATATTGCCATGATTTTGAAGAGAAAATCAAACATAATAGTAACAGACTGAAGACGAGATAGGACATAGTTACATGTGGCACAAACATCACAGAAATCTTCTATCAACAGTCAAGATAGCTAATACTTTTTCTAAAATTTAGAAGAATAATGGATAAACTAGCAACAAATTAGCTATTTTCTAATGTTTTAATCTAACAAGTAATTATTGTTTTATTTACTAAAGAATAACCAAATTCAGATTGGTAATGTAATAAGTTGTTGCAGACTTTACAGGTGACTAACATAACTCAGAGTATGATTTTATTTTAAGTTTAAAACTTACTATACCCTATTAAAATACTTTTTGAACAATTTAAATAGTTTAATGCAAGCCAATCTTACCAACCAACGAAGTAACATTTGAGAATTTCAATGTAAAAACAGTACTAAGATTTAATCATTTTTGAATAATTATCACTAGTACCTACAAACAATTATTAATATGAGCTCTAGGCATATAATCCTTTTCTACAATTTAAAGGCCACATTTATTTATATACAGCATCAAATTACTTTTAACCTAGGATTTAAAAAAACAGTTAACAACATTGAAAATACAAGTTGCGAAGCTAGATATGCTGATAAAAAAAACTCTTTCCTGTTAGACCACCACCATTTAGCAGGATCTTTTACCTCTCAAATCTTTTTGCAACCTTTTACCAAACTGTATGGCCTAATTTAGTCTGGTTAAATATATGACTAACAGTCAAATATTATTTATATAATAGCCCTAGTTCTCTTGTCTTCCGACTTGTGAATAATGTGGCCATAATCACTTCATCCATCACCAACTTCCCCAACAATAATGATTAAAAATAAAGCAATTTTAAAGAAATCATAAATTTTTTGCATACCTTTTTTTAATAATTGAGATAAAAAAACCTGAGTATTCTTAACAATTTAACAGACTTTTCAAAACAAGAAAAACTTGCATTCAATTAACATCCCGTCATTTGAAATCTATTTAGGTTTAGACATATCTATAAACTCAATCATATCAAGGCCAAATCCCCAGCTTTAAATGCTTGCTTTACTTTACTTTTTTACATAGAACAACCATAAGAATAAAAACAGTTAAAACAATAACAGGAAATCACTGATTAAGGCTAGTTAACCCTCAATACATACCAAGAATTTACTTGTCCATAACTAGTTAAGGGTCAAATAACATAGTAAATAGTTGCCACGTTAAGGGTCAAAATAATTTATCATTATTATATTTTGTAATAGAAAAATATTGCGTATCTGTTACACACTCTGAACAAATTGATATTATGATCTCCATATTTGATAATATTACCGACAAGCAATACATATAATATGCAAACTCATCTTTCTTAGCAAAAATAGTTTTCCACAATCAAGACAAAAAAAGCACAAAGTTATGTTAAATATAATATTATGCTTCAAGATTTGAATATACATATAATATGTTTACTCAAAACATTACATTTTGTTGACTTATCATTGAAAACTTATGAAAGAAAGATTGTTTTTCTATTCAACTCTGGATCTTCTTAATTCAATATGAAATATAACATTTAACATTAACATCATGGAAACAATTTGGTTGGTATTACAGAGCTAACCTAAAAATGTATCAAAATTCAACAGTGTCTATGAATTATAGTTAATCATAGTAGTTTCTACTATTCACTATAACCTAGAAAAAGACACGTCAGTAATTATAATTAATAAAATTTTTTTAATTAAAAAGTATACTTAATATTATAAAATGAAGAATCAAGGTAAGGAATTGAATATCATCTTTATCAGATATAGCTATCAAATCACTACAGCTGTAAAGAGGCCACCTCTCAATCAATTCTAGACATCAATTCACAAACAAAAGCCTTTCGAGATGAACACACATACACCACAATAATGTTAAGTGTACCTATAGTAAACCTTCCAAATAGTAAAATTGCAAACCCAATTCAATAGTACTCCAATCACCTGTCAGTATAACATGTAATTTAATAATTATAAAAAAGTTTGAAATGTAACCATGAACATCAGTAAATTTACGGATGATATAGGTAGATGTGCAATCTTTTTCTAAACTTTTGAACCATGCTTTAACTATTACATTTATTATAACTAAAGAGTATAGATATTATTTTGGAATTGTAGATAAAGTTGAACGAACCATAATCTATTTCATAATAGAGAAGGACATGTGTCCCACAGTAGGGCAAATATATGAATGTTTAATAGGTTGAATGACCTAAGCTAAATAGGTCTTTGACCTTATATAAGAGAATTTTTGCAAATTTTTGAGTATGGAAATCTTTACAATCACCTAACTAAACTCATGACAAAATTTTAATAGTTAAACCACTTGGTTACTATCTGGACAACTGCTTCAGTTCCTAACATTTATCTTGGTTCTACTTTAATATACCACATGTTTCAGACTTATAAATGAACTCTACAATGTACATGTTCATGTTAAATATTATCCTAAGCCAAAATAAATTCAGAATTTAGCTTCAAAAAGGTATATAAGTTAAAATCACGGCCATTAATGGATAGGTTAATTGTATCATTTTTATAAGTTTTCATTCAGTAATTAAGAATTTAGAGGTTAGTGTAATTCAATTTCGCAAATCACAATCAGCTGATACATTAAATAAGACTTATCTTATTGAGATTAAATAAAATGAACACATTATCTGCAGTGTTTACATTACTTTTATGGTAATTGTAGATAGAATAGTGTAATACACCAGATAAAACTTACTTCGGAAGTCTTGGGCGGTGCTGTTGGCGCCTCTCGACGTATCTGGTGTTGCGGCGTCGCACCATAGCCATGATCAAGAAGATGGTAACTTATGGGCTGGCTTGGGCTGTCGTCCAAAAGTGTGGTCTGTGACGGGGATGCTCCGACGCGTACCACCACTTCAGCTTCGCCCTCCGCCTGCCCTCGCTTCACCCCCCTCGGCATCGCTAGGACCCCAAAATATTCAATGTGAAAATTCAACAGCATCAATATTTATTTATAAAATAATTCATCACAATTCAATTAGCGAATAGGTTAGGGGCGCCGCGCGCGCGGAATTCACAAGTGAGAAGCCTCCTAATCCGAGTGGGTCGATAGAAAATGTAACAAGGTTTATGTAATGCAAAACATGTGTTTTAATTCCTGTACATATCCAGATTGCTTACGTCATATTTTATAACGACTTTTTCCAAAATAAAGACGACGTAGCGGTAATTCGTTAACATAACCGCTTATCCAAGCAGTCGGAATACATCAAGGATATCTCATAAAGTACCCAATATTTGACAAAAATACTTACGAAAGGTGTAAGCGAACGATATTCGAATACAGAACCATAAAACGACATTTAATGTTTTCGACGCAAACGCTACATTATCGAGTACTCAAAATAAAATGTCCGCCGCTTTGTTGGTTTCGAGTGAACTCGTGGACATCGAGACGCTCGATAACTTTCAGATAAACGCCACAGTTATTAAACACATATTAAATTATACACTAAATACTTCACAACTTTTATAAAACATATTAATAAACCTAGTACACATTTTACAGTTTATACTTTATGACAAAAATGCAGAGCTACAATCTAACGACGACAGGAAGCTTTTCAGAACATCTGGCTTGCAAGCAACGTAGCAGTGGCGCGAACTACGCGCGCAGGCGCGAAGCGAACGTACAAAAATCAAGCAACCCCTAGCGGACGCCGTTCTCCAAATTCCTCCCCTTGTTTGAGAAGCCATAAAAAATAACGAATTTTTAAATTTCTGTAATCTGTTCGGCGACTGGTTTCTTAAAGAGAGGTCCAGCGCAATCGTATTGCGCACATTGCATATTATTCCAAAATACACTTTCAATTTCTAATGCAGTAATATAAAATATAAACATATCACCTTATTTAGTTTAAAACTTAAATCCAGGTTATTTTTAATTTAAATAATAACATAACTAATAAGTATAATACGTATAGCGTGTACCAATAATGAATAAGTGAACCTTTTTTTAATGTGGCTGTCGGTATTTTTGTAAATAAAGAGATTGAAAATTGAAACTGTTAATTTAAAAAAAATTGGTAGGTACAAAAGACGCAACGAAAACATGATTGCAAAACTTTGTTCTTTGCACTTTTATGTAGTTTTATTCTTTAAATGTTTATCATTCATTAATTAGATGATTGGTAATCAAAATTTATATTAAGTTAAATTATGTAAGAAAAAATACGAGTAGGTAGGTAGGTACATAATAATAATATATTTATTTGAAAGGGCTGCAGTGCACCAAGCAAACGTAGGTAGGTACCTAGTGAGTACTGAGCTAAAGTCTAAAGTAAAATAATTACAATACTTTTTGGTACTGAGTAGTCATTATTTACTCGTTGAACAAAGCGGTTAATAGTATCAAATAGTTACTTTTTGAATCGTATTCTCAGTTTAGGTTCGGGCAAAACTACCTGTTTAAGGTGTTCATGATGTAGTATTGTAGTAGTACTATCAGTACTATGTTTATAATACGAAAAAAAATAAGGCATTAAACATAATATTTTTTTCTGATATATAAATAGGTAGGTAGACTTTAAAAAAATTTAGAATCCTATAATATCCGCTTAGATATTATTATACCTAGGTAGGTAATTGCCTATTTTGATTCAATCAAATATATACTGATTTCTTTTATAATTTGTCCAAATTCATATTGTTAAATATTACACCACAACTATGTTCTTATACCATTAAAATAATATTTATTGAATTTTGACCTAATAATTTTCAATTTACGGAAGTTCGTATTAAAAGGGCGCGAAGCCAGCGGAAATGACTGAAAAGAAATATAACATCTGATATGGCTATCTCATTCTAATGTCTATGCATAACCACAAACAGTTGAAACCTTGCCAGTTAAAATTATTTATATTCTACTTCTTTTTTTATTTATACAATCTTCCCATGGTGAACCAAAACTTATGCCACCCTGAGCTTGGCTTCTTTCTTTTTAACATTTTTACTCCCCATGATTTATTATATTCATTACAGTTGCATAACATTTATTATGTCTTCTAACACCTGCACATAAATTATACCTATAATGTTATTATTTTAATATATATCAATATCACATACATAATAAATTATATTATTGATTTAATATCAGGCGACATATTGTTATTTGTTTCTTGTGAGGCACATAACCTGAAATAGAAACAGCGAATTATTAAAAAAAAATGGTTTTCCAAATATTCTTTGACAGAGTAACATATACTTTAGCAATAAAATAATTGTTTTGCTTTATCTTTCGGTTTTGAGACATTTTTCCAGGTATGTTTTTAACTGTGACTACTACATCCAGAATTAGGTATATATTACGTAGGTAGTTTTTATTTTAATGCTACCTGTTGTAATTTGTTGTTGAAAATTGAACGTAATTCATAACTCGTCGACGACACGGGAATGTAGGTTTCTAAAATGCGGTTTACATGTTTCTTTGTGTCGTGTGTTTGCTAAAATTCAAGTACGTATTTTTTAATATAGTTTATTAAGTAGTTTAGTTTTATTATTTCAATATACGATTGCTTAACGATAATTAATGACGATTTTATTATAAATAAATTTAAAACTGGTTAAATTGGACTTTTAATTAAATTATTTTATCAATTGTAATTAATATAAGTAGGTCTAAGAAAAGGATTTTTCGTATTTTATGAATAAAAATCTTTTTGGTTGTAATATTTGTATTAAATAACTTGACCGTAAATTTGAAGCCTAATATACATGAGAG
>DWBA01001199.1:0-11056 GCA_018236825.1 Apodemia zela
CATAGAAAATCATAGTGTATTCGAACTACGGGCAGTTGATTTGATAAAAAAACTATATTTAATAATAAATCAGTCATGAACAAAAAAAAATCATGAAAAAAAATTTCACTGCTGAATTTATGATCATAATTAAAAATACTAATTGATGTTTTCATGGTGTACATTCTTTTCTGTGATACGTCGTATATCTTATAAACTTTAATCGACTTTTTAGCCATTTATTTCATAACTTTAATTAATTTTGATATAAAAGACATGATTCTAGCGTTTTGGAATTTATGAATGATGTCAAATATCTCAACCATTATAAATAATGCTGGTAAATGCCCGAAAGGAATAAAATTTTTTTTTATTCACATTCCTTTTGATTGTTTTTTATAATTCTGGTTTTTGAGATATTTGCTAAACCTAAAATCAAAAACTAAATTCCTTTTTAAATTAATTGTTTGTTAGGGTATCGCGTGCTTATAAATATAAAGCAGCAGTTAGTCTGGTATATTTTTTTCATTCATTTAACATAATTAAATCAGGTATTGATATTTTTTGGTATTTTTATTTTAGAAAATAGTTAACATAGTTATAAATTAAATTTAATAAAATTGCAACAGCTGACTTGCAATCAACTTAGGACTTAATAACAGCCAGTTAACATAATATTTAATATTTATACTAATATAGTATATTTAAACATACACATTATCTTCAATCCAAGTTTTTACAGAGTATGCAAAGAGAACCGAGTGCGGTATATGCAGACTTGCCTTGTTTCCAATTCGTGAGTCTTCTTCAACAAACACGACAGTTTTAGAGACATCCGATCAAATATGTATACAATTAGCATAAATTAAACAAGTCACTTAAATTATCTTAAAACATACTGAGATACGAATTATAAATTATGTCGAGTGATTGAGACCGTAAAATTAAAACGAGATATACGAGTTGTTTATTGAAACATTAAGATCACACAACCGATGCAATTGTAAGGTTTGAATCACCAAGTAGTAGTATCATTACTTTGGTTCCCTTGCGGGTAGGCAAAGTGAACGAAACGTTTATAGATAGCTTTTCTGGTTCACCAAGATTTTGTTCGTCCGTCCGCAGAGATCCATAGTACTGGAAGCTGTGATTTGGTACAAACATACATATCAATTACGACAACAAAGTGGTATAATAAAATCTTGAAAAAATATTTTTCTGGGTAGCTCCTCTACATGTAAAGTGGGGGTGTAAATTTTTTTCTCGCGTACACCACAGTGTACCCTACAATCGCTGGATAGGTTTTCTTAGAACACTATCTGCCGGCTTAGGATATGCAACGTGTGATATTGTCGAGATCGACAAAAGAGGTTTGACCTATAAGAAGAATTAATATGTTTTTTATTCGATGCGACACGTTATTCATATTGGTCAAACTCAAACCAAACAAGTTTTATCGATCTCGTCATTATCACATGCTTATCTTAAGGGGGCTGGACTAATTCTCAATGGTAAAAACAAAGTTCGTATTTCACGAATTGACTGGCAGAATGAAAGACGAACTAGCCTTCAAAAAGGATATATTTCATTTTGTCGCATAAAAACATGAACTTATTGATAATTGGTTTCAAATCAATCGAATTATGCTCGAAATTTGCGTCAAGTTCTACGTTGTCCTCAAGTCCTACGTCATTAATATGAAGTGACTTTTACTAATTATCATAATGTGTAGACTTCATTGGCTCCATTAGTCACGCCCGCGAATGTATTACATAAGTTCGCCGGTTTTACTTCACAAGGTCCGAGGTCGTGCGACTTCGCTAGTCACCAATATTTATTTCATGAATCATACTCGAGATCTACATTTTTTAATACGTTGTACGAATAGCTTTTTTTATTTTAGGACTAACTGTAACCCGGGACTTCGTTTGCGTGTCCCAAAAACCGTTTTCCCTGTTATGTGTAGTCGGGAGCAACATTACTTCCATTTGCACAGTCGGGTATAAAAGTAGGCTTAACTTTCGTTAGGAATGTGGATAACATAAACGAAAAGAATTTTGCAAATTCGACTGGTTCTATCAGTGATTAGCGCGTTAAAACAAACAAGCAATCAAAAAGTGCTTCAGCTTTATTATATTAGTTTTCTATAGCATAATATAGCAAATAAGCAGATGACTCTCGTGATGGAATATGACAACCATCACCTTTTTTATATCATAATATAGCAAACAAGCAGATGGGTCTCCTGATGGAAAGAGTCAACCATCGCCTACAGACGCCCAAGATGTTAATCGTGCGTTGCTACCTTGTGGCGAGGTCTTAATGCCACGTGCATAAGTTGACCAGCTACCTCACCCTCCAACCCGGAACATGGCAGTGACAAGCACTGACACTATCGTGGCAGGAATGTGCAAGGCGGTGGTACCAGATCCAGGCGAGACAATGCTGAACTCTACCACGATATCTAGTAGCCACGATGCTAGTAACTCGCATAGCCAATAGTCGCCTTTCACGACATGCCTGGCAGAACGGCAGTTGGTCTAATCTTCAAGGGAGCCCAAACCAACACGGGGAAAGAATCCAAGACGGGGGAAACACCTATAAACACAAAAGATAATAATTGTGCCTAGCCGTGTGGCGGGATGGTAATATACCGGCTACTTTACAATCCAATCCGGCAGACAGCAGTGACAAGTATTAACGTTACCCCAAACCCGGGCGAGACGCTGTGGAATTATATTAAACTAGCTGTTGCATGCAGCCCGCTGCATTATAAAAGTTTTTGGCGAATCCCGAAGGAACGACTCATTTTTTCGGGAGAACATGAAATCTACGATTACGATAATTTAAATGATCAATGAAATCTTCTCTTTTCAATACGCTCTATATGTTTTTATATTAATTATATAGTTTCATATTTTCAATGCATGTTTAATGAAATTAATTGTCATTAATTTAATGAGTTGTTAATTCTCTTTTAAAAAAATATATTTACAAATATCGAGAATATAGGGAAGAACTTAGAATTTTTCACGCGATTTTCCATGGTAAACTTCAGTGATAGGAGTTAATCAGAACAATTCCTTGATACTCACAAAAATCAATGCGATAGATATCCAAAATGTATGAACCTTAAGTTTTTGGTGTTTTTCTCACAAAAGAATGAGCGTGATGATATTTTTATATCAAATACCTTTGAATCAAAGGCAAAACAATCCATAGATATACAGAATTAACACGATTATTATAAATACATATTTCTAAAACTGATTGTACGTTACGTGTTTGTAGCTAAAAATATCATCACAGCTACTCATCAATGACGTTATCGCAATAGATCCTTTTTAGGTACCTAATTAACTTATTAATAGTTGAAATTGTGGGTGGATAGAAGTTCGTCATAGGAAACATCATACAGTCAGCATTAAAATATTTTAATGATGCTTTACACTTTACAGTCCTGTACATATATGGTCGTATTTTGGTAACTGACAAGGAAATGTGTCATATGAATAATACGATACTTTATTTTATAAATCCTCAAATAAACAGAAAGATGAAAATCTCGATTATTTTTAATTAATTTTCAGAAACAATAAAAATAGACAAAAGAAAGAAAATTATCACTTCCACATTTGAAATTAGATTTTAATCATCATAATCTATTTTAATCATCATAAATTTAAATCAGCTCAATTATTGAGCTGATTTTTTAACACCTCGTCTTTTTATGACCATGATAGTTGTAAAAAAAACTTAGATAGTAAAAGAAATGTAGAAGACTTCTCGAAAACATATCAATATACAATATACATACATATATCCTGTATGTAGAGTAGGGCTCTTGTTACAGTCAGCATTTGTTATTGCCGTGTTTAGGACTGGAGGCCGTAGCTAACAATATATTTGCACATATGGAATTACATCCTTGCTATGTGATAATTACGCATCATTAGTATCTTCGATATCTATATTTGATCGTTACCTTTCGTTATTTGTTTGTCGTCCTATATGGGAAGATTACGTCCATTACTCTGGCCCATTCTTAAGTGAGGATTGCTTGTGTTCCGAACGTCTTGTTTTAGTTTAATTCTTGAGTGCAACAGAAGATAGATTATATTTTCAATTTGTATATTTGTTAAAAGTCGGGTTGGTGTAAATTTTAATACAGTGATATAAGCTAGAGCAAATATGCTGATAATTTTGATGGCAAATTTTTAATAATATTCATTATGCAATTAGGCAAATAATTAATACAATAATTTTATTGCTCTCATTTAATAATTCGAAAATTTCAAGTAATAAAGATTTCCTTTTAGTATCAATAATTAGTTTTATGTTATATATTTTAATATCAAGTTAAAACAAGTTTGCAAATACGTTACGTATTGGGAGCCGTTATTAGTTTTTGAAGCATTGGTAAGATGCTCAGCTGATAAAATAAATTATTTTCTTAAATGATCGTCATTCATCAATGATAATCGTTATCTCATTTATTAATGTTTGAAATAAATATATTATACTCGTATATTCATATTTAAATGTGTTTTAAATCATGTTAGAACTTGTATAACAACTAAATAAAATTGCTAAATTCAAAAATGAAACAGATTAGAACCTTCAAACCTGATGCAAAATCTCTAGTGGATATAGAGAGGGAGAAAGACAGAAAGACATAATATCTTCTCCCGCATTTTTTCTTTTTTTGTTTTTCTTATAAGTAACTAATCTGTAGGTACCTAAGTTTTCCACTTAATCTTATATTAAAACTAGCTGACCCGGCAAACGTTGTTTTGCCATATGAATTATTAGGGGTTGATGGTAGAAGAGAGAAAATTAAGGGGTTGTGTGTAGTTTTGTATGTTGTACCATAAAAAAATAAAAAATAAAATTGTCTAAAAATAAGAAAAAAAATTTAAGGGTTGACAACCCTTATCACTTAGGGGGATGAAAAATAGATGTTGGCCGATTCTCAGACCTACTCAATATGCTCACAATATTTCATGAGAATCGGTCCAGCCGTTTCGGCGGAGTACGGGAACGAACATTGTGACACAGGAATTTTATATATAAGAAGAAGATAAGCGAATCTTTTTATTTTTATCGTGTTGTTTCTTGTTTTTATGGAGTTTTGACTATGGGTTATTCTGTCAAGCAGTTTATAAGAGATGAGCAAATTCCATACTAGTCACCAGTATTTTAATTTTACCCAGAACTTCATCTCTTAGGCCATTGTGTAATTGCGTCTGGGTTTGGTGCCACCACCCTGCCGAACGTAATTTTTTTACCATCTAATAGTCACGATGGTAGTGGCAAGTTTCACCAATCGTTTGTCAATGGTCTATTCTTCTAAAGAGGTCCGAATCAAAACGGGATGGAATACTCACTAAATATTTGACTATTATAATTTAAGTTTTAAGCTAAATATAAGGATATCGTCGTACGCAAAAAGTTATAGCCGTTCTTTTGTTTTTATATAAATCTATTCCAACTATGTATCTTTTTAAATTGTTATAATATAATGTAAGTTCCTCCCCTCTGTGGTCTAGTGGTCGCTTCTGTGGTGGTAGGTGGTGATACTTTTTATAATTTAGTTCGCGTTTTAATCATTAAATTGGCAACAGTGAATAAGTTACTGTGATAAAAGGCTCCTTTGGTAAAACTGGCTAATTATTTAGTCAACGATAAAACGAACTTCATTCCTTTTTAAATGATCATGTATCAATCACGTCCTAACATTATAGGTTAAGCGCTATTTGATTCGCGCCATTAAACCGTAAATAAGTACACGATCGGTAGGTTAGCAACAATTTTTAACGTAAAACCAGGAAAGTATAAAATTTAAATTAGGCACATTATATTATATACAGATGTATGTTTATAAAAGATAGACTATAAAATTATTAGACCTATTCAAAGCATGTTTGACCTGTAGAAAGCTACTTATTTATTTTACAGTTTATTGTAAACTAAAAATATCATAAATAAGGGAATATAAACGTAACATAAGTACAATGAACTAGATTATTTAATTTTAAGAAATTACTTGCAGCCAACCCGTTAAATGAGAATAAATAAGAATACCGGACAAGTGGAAGTTGGATTCACATACCAAGGGTTCCGTAAAAATTTGTAGGTAACCTTAGCTACACTTACTTGGCGGGTATCATAACCTATAAACTTAATTTAAAGAAAAATATCACAGGAAAAATACTGTTATCATATGGTAACCAATATTTTTATTTAAATCGGCATACCTTATATTTTAAAAAACCTAAAAACCAAATTTTCAGCGACTAAATTTGTTCTTGTAATGTACACAAACACAAAAAAACCCTGTCTGATCGTTAAAAGTATTGTTTGGTAGCATAATACAATTATATAAATGTTATTATTTTGTGGATATAGACATAATTAATCCCATTTAAAATAAATTAATTTTAAATGGTATTTCAAATATTACTACGGCATCACTAAACATCTAATAAAAATGTTCGACGACGAAAAAACAACGGCTCGGCTACATCAATGAGTGGCCGGCCCGTTTGATGTCGCAGTGGCGGGACGTCTATGCGCGGCAATTGATTCAACTTGATGTTCTCTGTTTAAAGTAGTCCCTAAATTTTTGGGAAATTGAAGGGTAAATACAAGTCTTCTAAACTCCATAATATTTTTATCTTTATAAATATAATCATTTTATTACTTTTTTACACACTGTATAATTATTAGGATATTAATGTTATTTATTATGTTTGTATTGTCTTATTAATTTTGTTGCTATAATTTTTTCTTCATATTTTTTCCTAGTTTCAAATTCTGGATTCAAGAAAAACTCACGTTTTGTGTATATTTTATTAAATTCTTAGGTTATTTATCTATGTATAAATGTAGAATAAACAAACAAATGTAAAGTGTTATGAAAGTAAAGTGCTGCTGATGTATACTGCATTGTTGAAAAGTCAAATTTTTTTTGAGATTGTCTGCATAGTCCGAGTAAATTATAACAAATGGTGGACCTAGCAAGGTTATGTAGTCGCCTTATTATATTTACTTCAGTTAGCTTACATAAATAACGTGGACATTTATAACTAAAATACAATTTTGTCGTACAAGTAGAAATGACTACATCTAGATTATATAGTCACTAAGAGTATAATATAACATTCTTTATTATTATTAAATTATGTAAATTACTTGCTGATGGCACAGACTTGCGTAAAATAGCAATAAAGTGGGAATACTTGATAGAGACCTTATTAGTTATGCCGTTTCAACTTTCTATCTTTCCTATTGAAGTGTTTATTTTCCGGGATATTGTAGCCTATAACGTATACTTATTACATACATATCTTATACACAACATTTCATAGCGCTTCCAATCCATACATCACGGTCCAGCTCTGATTAAGTATTTTATATTTCGGTACTAACTGAACCGCGCAGCTTCGTCTGCGAGTTTAGTAACATATCATCGATATAATTTTTTCATATGAACGAATAGGGGATCTTTTTCAGCCCCTTAAGGTAGATTATTGGATTGTAGTTTGGAGACTGGTGAGGGTGTGTTACCATCCTCATGCTTCGGATGAACACTTAAATATGTAGATCTCGGTTACCGCTAGAAATAAATTATAATCGTTACCAGATCGGTAATATGCGGCCATTGAATTACCACAAATCTCGCCAACCGACAAGCTGATGAATAGTGGTGAACTGGAAAGTCTATAGACGTTTTGTTCATCCTGCCTACCCCCAAAGGAACCGACATGATAATGATGATGATGATGATGTACAATACTTGTATTTTACAGAAAAACCGGTTTTACTGTAATATCCGAAATGTTGCCGGCAACTGAAATGTTGTCGTTGAAACGTGTTTAATTATCCATAAATATAACAAATTGATATTAGCTATAATGACACTAATTAAAATCCGTGCTCACTGCTCATGTATCGTGTGCAACTTTGCTCACACATCATCCCACGTCAAATAAATTAGATTAAGGTCTATCTATATCGTATACTAGCTATATCGTCCTTGATACTCAATTGAACGCCTCGTTGGTAGAGTGGTTAGTGAACTGTAGCTAGATATGCTATTAACGGGGCTCGGATGAGATTCCCGATTGATACAAGCATTTGTGAGATAAGCGTAGATATTTGTTTTTCTACATAATATTTTGGTATATGTATGTGTATTTCTTACTTCTTCACGCTAAAACAGCTGAATATTTATATGAATTTTGGTATAGTTATTCTTTGTCCAGAATTAACACAAAGGCTTCTTTCAACCCCAGGGAAGTAAAGTTTACCATAAAAATACTTTTCTACTATGTAGTAAAACTTACGTATATGACGTAATACAATATGAAAATTATTATAAACATATCTGAGTTATATAGGTTGACTGGTAAAAGATTGTACATACTGAAAATTCAATACTGATTTAATGAAAATGTAAAAAATGGTACTTAAATTTTGACCTATTTTTCCGATAAAAATGTTTGGTATGGATACCCGCGCACGGCGCATAAAAGTTCATTGTATACAAATAGTGATTTACCGAACTCGCGACTAGACTCGTTAGTACGTGTGCGGTGACCATACTTTCTGAATATTACTTCATTAATTTAATTGATGGCTATGTGGCTAAGCAATATTCTCCTTTTATTATATTTTTGTTGTTTACTTATGACTATTAACTATCGTGCCCTTCAATATGTACAATATTTTACCAGCCAACCTGTATAAGCAGTCTTCTTACTTGATAGCGATCTCTTTCAGACAACCTTAAAGTAAGGGAAATCGAGATATTCTTAAAAAAGGGAAATATTGCCAACCCAAAATAAATTTAGAGTTAAATATAATAGTTTATATCAAACAAAAAACACAAATACCTTGAAAAAGCAACTTAAAATAATGGCGTGTACAAGAGTAAATAAATTCATAAATAGCTAATACTAACTCATTTTAAACTAACCTTTCTTGTTCTCCGGGGATGCGTTCGCGGGATCCACACTTATTACTTCCTTTCACTCAGTCGGGGAAAAGAGTAGGTACCCTATATTATTCAGAAGTAATGTACTTAGTTTCATATTGTTGATTTTTTAAACATCGGTCCACCAGTTTGTGAGTTTATCCATTTACAAAAAAAATAAACTAATCTTACCCTATTAATGTAGACGCCGTGATATATTGCACGGTAACTAAGAAACCAGTGAATTGTTGTGAACCAGGTGCGCCTTTGAACAAACAGTTCACTCTGCATACCTCGCAAGGAAACCGGCACTATGATAATTACATATTTTAAGGTATAAGCCACACACATTAAAATATGTTATTTAAAAATACCGAGCCCATACTGCAAGTATGAACTTTCACACAGTGATAACTTCTGTACGAAAATCCCATTTATTTTCATTGCTGTCCCCGAGCTATTGTTCGCTTAACAGAGTGAATATTCCTGCCTACTTAAGTTGAATGAAGGCAGGTCTCGAGTGCCGCGCTTTCAATTTGTTCGCGTGATGAATGGACTATAAAGCAAAACTAAAATACGTATATAAACTAGTTATTATGGCTTTTAACGTAAAAAGTAAAGGAAAAGTAAAGTATACAATGTAATACAGTATATTAGTCTAACTTTTCCAGGAATAAAGTAATGATGTGGATGACAATTATTATAAAATGGGTTTTATAGCTGTTTGCTCTATATTACTCGCTTTATTAAGCAAGCGGTAGGCAAAAAGTGGACCTAAATTTTCAATAACTTGTCACGGGGTAATGTAACGATTTTGACTGTTTATTACATGACTTTGAAAAAAAAAATTAAGTTTATTAATAATATTTTGTCTATAAAAAGAAATGTGATTAAAATAGCCGCAATGATTTCAAATCAAAAACTCTTCTATGTACATTGTAACTGTTTCGTGTGGCTTCAGTTCTATTAAGATGGATTTACACTCTTAGAGGTTCAATATATATTAATATTATAAATGCGAAAATTTGGATGTTTGGATGTATGGATGGATAGATGGATGGATGATCCGTTCAGTGGCTTTGACGGACGGAATCAGCTTGTTTGTTATGATAAAAAAATAATATCCTGTCTGATTATGAAGTCATGATTTAAACTCAATATGCTTCGCAATAGATCACGAGGCAATTACGTTAGTATAATATTTATTTTTTATTTTTAAATGCTTTTACTATTTCTAAAATATGAGTTGTGTAATTCTTCCATATTCGTTGTAATCAGATGTTAGTGTTTTACAAATACGTAGTAGTGTAAAACACCCGCCACACAGATGGTATCGCACTATTAACATCATTAATGTCTATATGAGTGGCTTTCATTTTTCATCGGAAGAGCTATCAGCTTATTTGCTATCCTGTGAAACAAATAACAAGAAATTTCTTTCAAATCAGTTCATTGTTTCTTTAAATTTGTTTAATAATACAGACAGTCAGATGCCAGACATTTTATTTTATAAAATAATTTATTGAATGTGTTAGCTACTCATTCATGTAATGCCAATGCCTATTTTAGTTAACCGACGTTATGTCCAAAGCATGCGACCTGTTTACATTGAAAGCTCACGATCTGGCTCGACAAATATTATTACGTGAGAATAAACGATAAAAAGCTTATACTAACTATATATACAAAATCGCTTGTCAAGACTGAATTACAATGCACAACTCAAACCAGTAGACGAATCGGGCTAAAATTAACATAAAAATAACTATTACAACTTAGACATCTATCTCTAAGTTATTTTTTAACTAGCTGCAGCGTGCAGCCCGCTGGATTATAAAAGTTTTTAGTAAATTCGGGATAAAAAGTAGCCTATTTGCTATTCTAGGTCGGTTTTGGCGTGATTGAGCAACAAACATCCATCAATCCAAACTTTCGCATTTATAATATTAACTATCAGTTTCTCGCGACTTCGTTCGCGTGACCAAAAATCATTACCACCCTTTGCTCAGTCGGGTAAAAAAGAAGCCTATGTCACTCCTGGATAATATAGCTTTCTAAAGGTGAAAGAATTTTTAAAATCGGTCCAGTAGTTTCGGAGCC
>DWBA01001200.1:0-11054 GCA_018236825.1 Apodemia zela
TAAAAATTGTTGACGCGTCAAAATAACTTGTAAAAAGTTTCATTGAATAAAGTATTTTTGATTTCTGATTTCTGATTGATATCAAAATCCGTTGCGTAGTTTTATAGATTTAAGCGTACAAAAGGAGTTAGGGACAGAAAAAGCGACTTTGTTTTATACTATGTAATGAAGAGATAGACACAGTCAATTCTAACCTAGCCATCGCTCCCATGATGTGACAGATGGAACCTATCGGTAAATAGGGCACGTTTACAATTTCTGGCTAATTATTGTTTCTGGAATAAAAACTAATAAACTTATTAAAAACAATTGTTTGACAATCGAAGTCGAACTTTAAACCCCGTGCATTCCGATCCTAGAACTTACAAGCACACACACACACAAACAAAATATCGCATTTAATATATCAGTGGAATTTATCTCAATATAATTGAAATATTGCGACGTAAATCAGAAAACCATTGACAGACACATGAACACATTCGCAACAAACAAACATTAAAATGGCGAAGAAATAAAAGACATATTTATTAACATATAACACGTCTGTATTGACTGCGAGAACATCTCGAAAGTTTTTCCCCTTCGGTTAACCCTACGTGTTAGCGAGACGATTGTTATGAGATTGTGTGGCGAGAAACAGCTTCCGGGCTTTCTGATGAAGCGTTTAACGAGAGTTAGCTCTTCGAAACTATTACAGGAGTAAGTTTCAGCAATTAACGCAACGTCTTTATTGAAATTACGGCAGCTCTTTAACAAACGCTCTTACAAGTTTGACCGCATCGTTAATTAAGAGAATACGAAATAGGTAACCTATAATTTATTGTACAGTCATCACAAAATAATAGAACTGGTATTTTTTATTCTTAAATTATACAAACATACTCGTACTTGTGACTATTTTAATCTTTACTTTTATAAATGCTCTACATAATTCCACTTTAAAAAATGTTATAAAAGTTTTGATAAATCCTACGAAAAAAATGATTTTTTTCGGAATAAATTTCACACAAATTATAATAATTATACATTCGGCGTCATATTTTTGTGTCTTTAATTTGAGTTATAACAAATACAGCACTGTTTGTATTTATTAAAATATAAAAAGCCTAGGCAATAGTTGACGAGGCAGAAGCTGGCCAGTTATCCAATTATTGACAGGGGTAGTTACTGGCGCCGTGCCAGACGACAGGCTGACTCGTGATGAAATTAATTTCCTCGACACCGAAGCTCAGGTTCCTCTGTCTCTCATTTTTATTTAAACGACTTTTATAAACAAGGAAGTTCTCAATTCGTTTTTAAATGTTCAGCAGCATTTAAGATTTTTTCATTTAAAAAATCTCCAAGTACAGTCCCGGTACACTTTGGTAAAACTCTATTAATGGAGTCACGAGATATACAAGATTAAAATTCGTTTGTTATAGATATATTTACAGTATGACAGTGACAGGTTAGCAGTTAGCACCTTGATATAACTTTTCATACAAACTTTCATCCCTTATTTCAAATAGTAAAAGGGTTGATTTCTGATAATAAAAGTTTCCCTGTGTTTTTTTTCGTCAAAATCGGTTGAGTGGTTTAGCCATGAATACGTTATAGACAGACAGACGGACTTTCGCATTCATATTATTACTAGTATGAACTTTAAAAACATTATCTTTTTTAATTTGCAACAGAAAGTGAAGCAAAGATTATTCCATAGAGCTAGGCCAACATTTAATTAGGAGATAGTATTATCGTAAATTAGCAGCCTTCTGTTGAGGCTTTCTAGTTTGAGCGCCGCACGTCGGCTTCGCAGTAATTTGCGCTTCGAGTTACCCGATATTGAAGCCTCATATGTTCATATTCACTGAAATTGTAAGATAACTCCATAAATTATTTTGGAATTAAGATGTGCGGATAAATATTAGATAAGAAAGATAGAGAAGTTTGTAACTGATCGTTAGGGAAACGCGCGCTATTTGAATTGGTCAGAGAACTAGAGAGACTAATGTAAGACTTGTTCGGTTTTTTTGAGTTGATAGTCTTCGCTGTTACATTTATTACTTCTCTGGACGACAGATTCTGTAAGAATTTCATTGTTTATTATCGTTCAGCCTCGGTTTTGTGCAATTTTGATAATTAAATTAATAACTGTTTTGTACGCCGGGAGGCGTGAAACGCGGTACGGTACTAGGGAAAATATAAAAATGGTACACACGCAGAATATGTACAGATAATGTACATATTCTGCGCGGGTACTATTTTTATCTTTTTAATAATATTGCACGCCTCAATTGGAAGCGTAAGCTAGTGTTCTTTTCCCGCATATAAAGATAGTTACTTTACGACAACAAACATGGTCTTGGTATCAGTATTTTTCATCTTACCCATCGAATTAATGCTAAAATAATATGGTATTGTACCCTTTTTGATCTTACTATCTGATACTAAATTATTTTTATTATTTTCTTTTTTATTTTCTGGGTTTAGACGAAAGTAAAATGGTATTGTACCTTTGTTTATCTTAGGCGTAAAAGATTGACCGCTTTTGATACTAATTATTCTATTAAACACTAATTTTTCTAAGTTTTCCTTATATTCTTTGAATGTAAATTTTGTTTTATTTAATTTCTTAATGTTGCTCTCATTATTACTTAGTTTATTAAATTTTGGTTTAGACAATTGTCTTTGTATTCCTGTATTTGTATAAATAACTGTACTTGTATAAATTAAATACAACTTAATTTATTGTACAAATAGTTTATAAAGGTTTGATGTGTGTAATGATTATATTTTGATAAATAAGCTTTTAAATCAATAAGATTACAGTTGCTATATTGATTTACAATCAAATTTAACTTATAATTTAGTAGTCCTACATTTAAGTATCTATTCGACTTCACTTTTATTAAAAACCTTGTTTACACATGTTTAACTTATCTAACACATTGCATAAATTTGTGAAAAGAGAGTAAGGGTCTCGAGTAAGGGTGTCATTGGTACCGATGCCAAGAATCGCAGTCTTTGTTACATAATGTTGAAAAATAACTAAAACTATGCAATATATCCGATGATTTTGCATTAGGCTTTATTGTAGACTGAACTGAAAACTCATTTGATTTATACTTCAACAATTTTGTAGATAAACCTTATTCTATATAATATCTTATTTTGTTATACATTTGAGGGACATTTGTAAGAACACAAGTTTAAAGGGATACAAACATTCTCTTGATTAGAGTTCTTCAATTTTCTTGATTTTACTTCGTTATTTTGAGATTGATTAATGTTAAGTTTAGTATTTAATTTTGTCGCACTATTCGTGTTGTTCTCAGAATTTTAAAAAATAATATGTAGAAACACTTATATTGTTCCGAGTTTTATTTGATTTACCTTGCTTATTTTTTGGTGTAGAGCATTTATACCTTTTGCGTTGAGTGGTTGGATCTTAGACGGTGTATATTTATTTATTTGTGTGACGGTGTATGAAATTTGCAAATGCTCATATAACCCATCAAATTTCCTAAAATTTAGGGAATATGTTATTAATTGAGAACACCAGTCGAGTCAACGGCCGTGCGTAGACATCGGAAGAACATCAAAGTGACCTCTCTCAAAAAATGTTTGGAGCCGCCTGCCATCTGTAAAAATTTTTTGGTCGTCGGTAATATTTGAAATATCATTTAAGATTAATTATTTCGATCGAGAAAAATGTATGTATGTATATCCACAAAATATTGATGATCGGACAAGGTTTTTATTACACCTTTATATAGTATTTACTAGTTGCACCGTGCAGCCAGCTGCATTGTAATAGATTTTGGTGAATCCCGCAGGATCAACTCATTTTTCTGAGATCAAAAGTAGCCTATGATCTATTCCAGGTCATCATCTACCTCTGTGCCAAATTTCACCCAAATCCGTTCAGTAGTTTTTGCGTGATTGAGCAACAAACATCTATCCATTCATCCATCCATACATCCAAACTTTCGCATTTATAATATTAATATAGATAAAAGACACGAGTACATATTAGTATTGGCGGAGGCGCAATATTACTGTCATCGGTGGATTTTATAGGTATACTATGGCCAGTAGGATCATCGGACGACATCAGCTCTGCAATGGCACAGTAATTGGCTAGGGAATTCGTAATAGAGCAAGATCCCAGGACCGCCAGTTTTTTTCAAAATTATAAAATATCTGTTCAAGTAATTTTCACGGCCTTAACAGCGCAGTCGGTCTCACTCAGTCTTAGACTATATTTGTTCTGTGCTCAGTCTCATGCGCGTAGATATTGCTCTCGCGCTCCCACTCACAGAGATATTAAAATTTAGTTAGGGGATGATTGGCCCCTTGGATCGGTCTGTCTTCTTGTCAAAGGTTTTAAAATAGTTGTCGGATGAACATATATAAAAATGGAGCGTCAGAATTTACGTGAAGTTAACTAATTATTTTGAGACCCTTAAAGCGTCTGCCAAGCAATATGGCCGACGGAAAGTGTCTGGGAGTATTGACAATTTATTTTTAACTATACACTCGAAAACATATATGAAAATCAGCCATGAGAATTTACGTGAAGTAAGTAATGTTTTTATGTACCTTGATTACCTGATACCTGGAAATTGGCCGTTTGACCAAGCTAGCAGGTAGGCATACGATCATAGTACATACTAACACTACTCAATCGTCCACATTTCATCCGTCAGAAAATACGTGACGTCTGGCGGCTCTGGGATCTTGCTCTATAATTAAGACAGGACAACGTCTGTCGGGTCAGCTAGTATATAATAACATCCTCTATCAATTAGAGCTCTAGGGTATAAGTAGTGAATCTCCTCGAGTGACGATACACAATTGATCGTTCGGCGCGTCCTGGGCAGTCAACTTTGAATTCACTTTGTTGACTGGCTAATCTCTACAATACATGCCGTATGCGTCTCGTAATAAGATAATAGCTGCCCGTGCCACCACAAGGAAGATGCCTTTCTGAAGATGACTATTCCTCATAAAACGCAGTGACGCGTGCCTTCGGCCCTCACTATGCAGCACGCTAACGTAGGCGTCCTCTGGGTGACGGACGGAGGGGATGATCGGTAGTACAGCCTAGCTACGCTTTCGGATTTTCGATGTTTTTAGACGGGTGTGCTCCTATAGCAATATGGGCTGTGCAGGGGGTTAACGCCCCTCCCACGTACAAAGCTGTTGTTACGTAACCGAAACCGAGAAAGAGACGATTCAATCCCAAATCGACGACCAAATTATGGCATAAATTAAAGGACTTCCGAATTGCTTCGTGGAATGTACGTTCACTGTTTAGTTTAGACCCTGGGCTGAATATCAAGTTCATAAAGAGCTGCACCCATATACCGACAATATTGGAAGAGCAGCTCTTTACCAGGTTACATGGCCGGGTCGAGGAGAAAGCAATGTTTACAATCAATCAGTGCTCTTTTACTGTGGTGGGAAATAGGGACAACATAAAAAATATGGTACAGATTATATGGTTTTTAAGAAGTTCTTAGTCATGTATGTGTTTCGGTTTCAAGCTGTATCTAATAGAATACCGGTACTTAGAGTTAAAGGCAAAATTTTCAAACATTTCAATACTAAATGCTTGCGCTCCTACTGAACTGGCAGAAGATGAAGTCAAAGACTATTTTATTTTATTCAATACGTAAAGAGGCGCCGACTGTGATAGTGACCACTAGGTACATGCTTGTCATTAAATGCCGTATAAAATCAAAATAAAGAAAAAATAGCTAGAATAGTACATATTCCTACCATAATTGAAAATAGGTAATTTTAAAAGATAAGCAACACATAGGTACCCCGTGTTGGTCCAGGGTCCTTTGAAGAATATACCAGCTCTGCCAGGCCGGTCGTAAAAGGCGACCGATTGATTATACGTGTCACTACCGTCGTGACTACTAGGTGGTAGAGTTCTACAAGGCCTCTTCAATACCCGGGTATTTGGTACCACCGTCTCACCTATTCCTCGCGAAATAGCGTCAATGCTTTTCATAATCGTGTTCCGGTAGACTCATGCATGTGCCATTGCCATCAGGAGAACCATCTGCTTGTTTGGTGTCTTATAACAAAAAAATATATTTTTGTATGCCGCTTTGGAAGTACCTCATAAACCTAAAAACCATAAAACTATGTAGGTAGGTACATATTATGTATCAAAAGGTTTCAGAGTTTGGAGTACACTTAGTAGGTACTTTGCGGGGATTCGAAACCCTTCATGGTTTGTGGTTTGTTCGAGTAACAGTTGTACGATTTCTCAAAAGCAGATGTTCACTATCCCGAACATTGCTTGAAGGATTTCATATACGTAATATCCTAAGAGCCCGCGTTCATATACGTAATATCCTAAGAGCGCGCGACATTTCTATCAATAAATATGGTTCAATATGCGATAAAGGTAGGTAATTAAAGTGATGGCTCACTGTATACACGTTGGGCCACTGTCGACTCACCCCCCGATTCACTGTGTACTTATACTGGTACACAATGAATCATTCGCCATCTTTTAAAAAAACAATATTACCAATAAAATATTAGAATTGGTGCTGAAATTGATATGCAAAACACAAGTTAAGTAAATTTCCTTTCGTCTAATGTCAACCATTCTTAATTACATGCACGTACGGTGGATTTATAAATGTTTAAACTTTTAGTGGTTCACTGTTTACTATGTTACCCTATATAGTTACCATTTGGTCTCATATGAATTTGATGAAGACATTGCCATTCGGAGAATTCGACGCGTTTAAATTATGATGAACAGGCTCAAAGACTAGTTCGGTATTTTTTTTTCAAAATAAAAAGCCTATCTCGATGTCCCCGTGAAATACGTTGGTAATAACAATTAGATAAATTTTAGAGACAAAAAGATTAACTGCTTTTGATGAATACCTTTCCAAATCGTTCGCGTCGGTGTAATAAAAAGTATCTACATCAAAAGAAGCTATTTTTATAATGTAGAGTTTTAGTAATACGAATAATATATTTTATGTGCTTTAAAAAAAATTACAGATAATGCAATTAGCCTAAAAATGTTACTTTGGTAATATACAATACATTCAAGTTTGCACGGTAATCCGAAGTAGTTTTGCAGCATGATTACTGTTGGTTCCTATAATCAACGATCTGTCATTCGTATCAGTAACCATTAGCAACCAATTTTATAATAACGGGGCGTTCCAAAATTTATTTGGTGATTTGACATTTATAGGAACCGTTTTAGCTTACGCAATTAGAAAATGTTACTACTCGTAGCTAAAACGAGCCGTTTCCAGATATAGGAACCGGGAATTAAACATATTACGGCTCCGTATTCCGTGCTATAAACGCCGAATCTGATATGACAATAAAAAGTCTATAATATCCCAATCGAATTAGAATTTGACATCGAAAAAATTTTAAGTAGCAATTTTTCTTCGGAAATCGTTAGGAGGGGAGTTAAAATTTAAAATAAACGATTTATTCAACACAGAACACAAAAATTCACCCTTAAATTTAAGATGGCAGATGACGCAACAGGGTGCGAGTCTCTAAAACTTAAATGTAGATTGCCAGTGACCGGCTTCCGGTTGAGCGGTTTCCGGAAGAAAATTCCAACTTATAATTTTTTCGATGTCAAGTGTCAACCCCGTGTTTGATCGAATTCGATTAGGTTATAATAAATTATCAACTTATTGCTCCAGGTTTTCGATGTGTAAGGTGAAAACAGATTACTTGTACACAATGTAGGTGCCTAATCTGTTTCCACCTTTGTTTTTTGTCATAATTTCATCCAATTCCAATTACGCAGGTTTTGCGTAATTGTGTAATAAATTAGAATATTAAAACGTACAAGCTTTAACAATGACCGCCCTGTTGATTGAGAGATTAACGAATCTGATTACGCAGTTTGCTTCTAGGCTGTGGTTCAATTTCCATCAAAGACAAGCTTTGTATAATAATAATAATATCGCTGGACAAATTACACAAGTTAATTTAACCCCAAAGTAAGCAAATTATTTGCTTGTGTTATCAGGTATTATTATTCGCAAATCAGACTACACAGTCGAAGTGGCTAGAGTTCGAATCGACAAGTTTTTGTGTAATGAGCACAAATATTAATTGTATTCTGAGCTTGGATATATATGTATTCTATACACTTCAATATGTCTTTGACTAATCTTCATATCACAAATAAATAATTAAACCATCTAGGGTTAGATCGATCGTGTATTTTTTCTAGCAATATTCATTTATTCAAACTGTTATTAAAGATTTTTTATTTTATAATTACAGGTATCTCAGCAGATAGAGTCCAAACACTTCTCAACACTTCCCCTACACAGACACTCGAAAAAAATGGCGATGATTTCACCCTTACCAATACTGACTCAACTGGTACCAAAGTACTTAACTTCAAGAATGGTGTTGAATTTGACGAAAAAGTGAGCGACAACTTGATTGTAAGTTTGATTTTGTTATAACTAGCTGATAGCGTATATTTTTTAAATCATGAAGAGAAGACATCCTCCCTATTTAGGTGAATTTATGTGTTCTGGTTTTCCGCACTCGTACTTTATATGCCTATCCCGATCTGGGCCAATCTCAAAATATGGATATGAAATTTCGAAAAATATATAGATTGGCATTTGCTAGAAGGTCCGGAAAATTTGTGATAGTTTACCCTATTTATAACAGCACTCATATACCTTTTTCTCGCTAGAAGCTCCGGAAAATTGGTGATAGTTTACCCCATTTATAACAGCACTCATATTCCTTTTTCTCGCTAGAAGCTCCGGAAAATAAGTGATAGTTTACCCCATTTATAACAGCACTCATATACCTTTTTCTCGCTAGAAGCTCCGGAAAATTGGTGATAGTTTACCCCATTTATAACGGCACTCATATACCTTTTTCTTCTAATGTTACAAATTTAGGAATCGAGTGCAGCATTAATTTCATATACCTAAGCAAAAAAAATCATTTCGCTCCCTCCATGTTTACGTTCTAAACATTCACTGCCAGTTTTCAAAAAGCGCCTTAAGGAATATAATCTGACTCTTGATTTTACTAGTATATAGGTACTAAGTTATATAATATTCGATTTCCTATTAATATATTATAATGTATGTGCTCATATACATATAAATATATTTAATGAAACTAGCTTCCGCCCGCGACACCGTCCGCGCGGATGTCGGTCTTCGCGTGGATGGTTTATTTCTCCATTTTGAGTAACTCTGACAATGACATCTTATAAATATCTATTGGACCCAAATACGGCTAGGCCTATAATAATTAAGGAGATCCCTCTATTGAGCTACTGCTGTTGAGCTCGCGTTCTGTAGTAAGTATTTTTTTCATAGTAATTCCGACCTTGATAAGTAGCATGTAGCAGTAAATTACTGACAGTGACGAAAAGTTTGCAAAAATAAAAAAGTGATCGTGACAATGCGACAGAAAGTTAATTGAGAGCTTCAGCATACACAACATTGTTAGTGAGCTCGTCCGGAGTATGAACATGAAGATTTCTTGGACTGCTCACACGGGAAAGAGCTACGTAAAGTTGCCCGTGTGAAAAACAACTCGCGGTAAGATCTACGCCAGCAACTCCTAGGGTCTGACCTTGAGCCTTATTTATTGTCATGGCGTAACACAAAGCTACAGGAAATCGTATTCTCTTAAATTGGAATGGAAAATTGTTGGGAATCAATGGTATTCGAGGGATTTAAACACTTTCCCCGGCACCACAACCGGTTAAAATTTCAGCTTCAATTACGTTAGAGTAAATTAACGACCTTCAATCGAGTGCCGTTACAAAGTTTCGGAGGACTTAAATTACGAAGAAGAATAATAGGAACGCCGATTTTTAACTTAATTATATGTGAAGGAAGTCCAGAAACATTTAACGAATTTAAAAATTCTATGGGGTAATTAGTGGACTCTTCTTGATCCATCATTCTATTAATAGAGATATACTCTCGACTTTCTCCTTGAATATGTGACAGTATTTCATTATTTATTGCAGATGCTTGGTCATTCCGAGGAGTTAGAATGGACCTTTTGTATATCCAAGTATTGTGCTGATGCGTAACGCTGCTTAAGTCTCCGTAAACCGCAAATATTAGCTCTTGCAGGGACGAAACAGTACAACACAACTCATCATTTAAAGCTACTTTTCCTTCATCATTTGGATAAGTTCCCTCGCCTATTTTTAATAATAAATTTGAAAATTGTTGTGCATGTGGGTCATCTCCGAGTCTCACCCGCATATTTGTTGTTAAATGCATGGATATAATATGTTGCCATAGACTCGACCTTTTAAGGCAAACTCTGACTTCATCAGCTCGTGTTCCTCGTGGTATCACCGGTAGAATTTGTTTGAAGTCGCCACAAAAAAGAACAGTTATACCACCCATGGGTTGGTCTATGTCCCTGATGTCCCTCAGAGTCCTATCCACTGCCTCTATGGCTTTTTTGTGAGCCATAGTGCACTCGTCCCAGATGATTAAACTACACTCCCGGATAACCTGCGCTTTGTCACTGTTTCTAGTAATACCACATACTGGATTTTCCGTGGGGTCAAGGTCTATTGGTATTTTGAACATCGTATGCGCTGTTTTGCCTCCTGGTAACAAAGTCGCTGCTATACCCGAGGAAGCAACTGCAAGTGCAATTTTGTTTTGATTCCTTAAGTGGGCTAATATTAATTTAGTGAGAAACGTCTTCCCAGTTCCATCAGGTGCATCGAGAAATAAAATTTGTCCCAAAGTATTGTTTACACTATGGCAGACACGATCAAATACCTGTTTTTGTTCAGGTGTCATACTTGGTACTGCGTTTCCTAAAGTTTCCAATAGTTCTGCAGCATTATAATTAGGTTCTGCAGCGTATTCTCTGTTAATTCGTTCGTTAGCTATAGTAGGAGTAGGCAAACCATATTCTGATAGAGTTCTACCTCCGACAGCTATTAATTCATTTTGAATAGCTAACAAACACTGATTTATAGCTAAATCACGGCAATTGTCATTTATTTCAGTATCTTGATCACGTGAGATGTTCCT
>DWBA01001201.1:0-11052 GCA_018236825.1 Apodemia zela
TGATGGAAAGAGACAACCTTCGCCTTAAGACACCAAAGATGTTAATTGTGCGTAGCGGGGTCTTAATGCCACTTGCATAAGTTTACCGGTCACCGTACAAAACGGAACACGTCAGTGACAAGCACCGCCGATTGCCGCAGGAATAGGAAAGGCGAAGGTATCAACCCGTGCGAGACAATGCAGAACTCTACCACCTAGTAGCCACGATGGTAGTGAATCATTCACCTGTTACGAAATGTCTGGCAGAAAGGCAGATGGTATATTCTTAAAAGAAAGCCTGGACCAACACGGGGTAAAGTTTATAATATAGCAGCGCTACTAATATGAACTGATGATGATGAAGAGATGATCTTTAGTATGTGTTTGAGATATATGTTGTAGGTAAAACATATACCTATCTCAGGAACATCTCAGTCCAGCCGTTAAGAAATAGTTCAGTGACATAGACACTTATAGAACTTGTCATAAATCTTAAGGATGAGGAGAAAGAAAACACCTAACGGAGCCACTTTTTATGGATATTTGTGTTCGCTATTGGGTGCTTGTTGTATTTGGCAAAAAGAGGCAAATACGACCATCCACACATGGCAGTCAAATAACAAACACACAAACATATACACGAATTAATTTGGTACAATACCAGGAATTTTAGCACTGTTTCTTTGTCATAATTCATTTTTAATAATTGTTCCAGTTTTCGTTTACAGCACAGATATAAAAATGCTGTTCGTCCATACAGGTCCACGGTGCGTGCGCTTCTGAAAATTGCCATTGTGTGGACGGTACATTTGCGTATTTGTCTCGGTATATGACCCCTTTGACGACTAGCGCACAGTAACGCGTATTTGGTATTGGCCTCATTGTACAATAGGCAAATAAGGCCAACAATTTGCCAAACAAACTGTCTAGTGTCTACACGTGGTAATTGTTTGACAAATAAGCCAAATACACAAATACAAACAGCCACGTGAAGTACCGACTTAAGACCACATACCCTTACTCTAAACTCGGTACAACTGCACCGAACAATTTTGTAATAAAATTAGAATAGGCGATGACAAAAATAGCAGCGGTTGTTTAAGAGTAGGTATGTATGTCCACACGGACGGTCGGAACAATAAATCACGAATAATGACTTACACGAACAATTAAAGCAATAGCATGTATGTTTAACGCATTCAGGTGGAATCTGTATCTGCATATTTGTGTACATGTAGTATTTTGCATGTAGGTCCATAGGCAGTACCGGATTAAGCCAGCACGGGACCGGTAGCAAATTCTATGAAGGGGCCCTTCGAATGATTTAGGTTATCAAGTTAAATAAAACAAAACATTTACAAACAAGCTTTTCTTGATTTAATTTGGCAGCAGCTAGCGGATAAAAGCCTAAATTATAGTTGAACATTTTGATGCAACTATTTTTTGCAGTAAGAATTGTGGGAAAAATATTTTCACATTTCAATCTAATTACTTTTTATGGCCAGAAGACGTTGATGCGCGAGGCCCCCAAATACGTGGAGCCCTTAGCATTTGTTACTTGCTACGTGGCTAATGCGGCACTTTGCATAGATAATGATTATGATTATTGATTACATATAAATGAAAATATAAACATTTATTTTAAGCTTTAAGAAAAACTAGATTGTGAATCTAAATAATCATTGTGATGGTGAAAACTGTTTTATTTCTTAATTTGGTCATTCTACATTTTATAGTTTTCAATCGTTTTTTTTTCAAACGAATCAAAAAAGAACTATTCTAATAACGGGTGAAGCGAAGCGGTCCTGCGATGTGACGCGATTACCAATTATTTATATAAAGGTTCCGACGGATTGAGAACCTTCTCCTTTAAAGCCTAATATTTCACTAACGGATCCCTTAATCGAAAAGTTGTTTACACAAACCCGCAATATTTTTCAAAAACCTTTCCAATGATTACCCATACAATGGGATCCTACGTGATAAAAAATATTTTCAAGATTTTATATTACCACTTTGTTGAGACTAAAATGCATATTCATGCCAAATTACAGCTTTCTAGTAGTAGTAGAAAGCTTTCTAGTGTGGAATTTTTCTGTGTTTAAATTTACTTCAAAATATTTTCAAAAAACGGTTTAATAAATACGAACATTTTTCCTGTTAGACCTCGTTTGAAGTGACAAGAAAATAAATTCTTGAATATTTAGATACGATTCACACAGACCGGACCGGTTCTCATCGGCCTGCAAGCCATGGCAGCCGTAAGCGTCCCACGGCAGTCGTACGTCACTTATCTAAATGACTCGACTTGCTGCAACGCAGCTCTCTATTCACATTTCGCAACGGCTGCGGCCGTTCGGCTCCGAATGGACCCCAACGCATGCCGACGGTATTATACGGAGCCGTGGGAGCCTCTAAGCCACCCCGGAATGTGAATGTGATGGAAATATGAACTGTAGTTCCAGTTTACACGTTCATGTTCCACCTTCCTTTACCGCATTATAACATGCGATCAATCTGGCTGGTGCGAGCCGGTCCGTCTGAATCGTACCTAACAACCTGACTTTAATATTGAATGTTAACCTATACTTAAAGCTTCCCGGTGCGGCGGCGAAAGTAGAACATTTACGGCGCCAAAAGAGCCGTTAATTGTATGAATACTGGCTGTTTTCCATAGGTCTCACCTGTCGCAGACTAAATAATTCTTTACTTTTCACCCTTTAAACCATTTGCAAATGGCGGATAGGTTTTAATTCACCGCATGCTTTCCTATTGCGCTAGAATATTATTTTTTCCACTGTTTGATATGTTTACGTTTTGTTTGCGATCTTTATTTCGGAATTGGCGTTATCACTTCCTAAGATTTGCATTATTATATGGAAACATGTAACATGGGAATAATCAGATCTCGTCAAAAATAAAAATTATCACAACATTTATGGTTTCTTTGTGGCGTAGGTTGATTGGACTCAAGTCAAGAGAGGTTAAAAATTCACCAGTTTATCGGCTTGAGGTATCAGTGGTGATGCCCATCACTTCTTGTTTATAATAACGGGGATTGACAGCTTTATGTCCTTTACCATATCCGGGAATTGAATCTGGGATCTCATACAACTTTCTACTGAGAATGCTTTGCTTACGAAGGGAAACGTCTGTTGAGTACGTATATTTCTTCTATCAATTATGGATTTCCGTAAAATTTCCGCCTAAATCTATAAAATAGCTATATGTCTATAGTGTAGTTAAATTTGTTTGCACACATTATTAAAATTTTTAATATAAAAATAACAACCATTTTTGTCAATAGACGTTTCATTTGTCGACCTTAAATATGTCGCTGTCATTATTTGACACTTCATTACGACAAAATTCTCTTATAGTGCCACCTGCTTTTCTGTTCAGTCGACAAAATCTGAACTTCAGCCGCCATTTTGTTAAATGTCATTCCGTTGTCAGACTTTCTTAGCAAGATTTTAAAATAGCAACTCTAAACGCCTTACTAACGACATCTCCCTAACAGATAAGTTGGTGGCACTATACTCTTATTATTGTAATTTTTGTTGCAATGTTGTATAATAAAGTAGCAACATGTCGTACGGTAGATTTTATATTGGAAATGATGATCAGTTTTATTTGGTATAGATTTAATTATTAATTGTATACCAATAGCATGTCAAGAGGTCAAATATGCGAACCAAAGAATATGTAGCAGCGAATGTACCATATTTACATATTTAATACAATAAATAAATAAACAAAAAGGTAATGCACCTAAGTTGCAATGCATAAAATGAATATAAAGTATGATGTTTTCAAACTTTAATATTAGTATATCTTCTCGCGTAGGTAATTAATTTTCTTTTCAAAAAGAATACGTCGTGGCGTGCAACTCAGAATAAACGAGATTTTTGTCCATTTTGGAATGTAAATATCAGTTCTGATGTCACCAGTTGGAAGATCCGGATAAGGCCGGTCTAGAATTATCGGATTATTTATTTTCTTGACGACCTATTCCTGCTTTTGTCAAACCAACAACTTCCTCTAATAATTAAAAAAGAGCATGAAAACAGTGTTAACTAACTAAACTTCACTCGATTTTAGCATTATAAAATAAAATTACTTTTTCATGTCGCTTATTATGTTTTGCAGTCAATATCATTAAATACTAAACAACTGGTCGGTAATTATTATAAAGATAACAAATATTTTGCTTGTGAATCTATTTAAAAATATTTACTGCAGTAAAATAATAAGCAGCACAGCCAACGCAAAGAGCAGTCTACAAATAGAATATTGATATTCTATTCGCGAGACAGCTGTTTTAGTTTGGTTACTAGGTTGTAAATTATGATATCACGTCGGTGCAGATGAACTTGCCTTCACACTGACTTCGGAGTTTAAAATATTATATGAAATAGAACAGAACTTTATAACTATAAATATATAAAAGTATGGTGCTTAGGTAAATGTATTATATCTATAAATCCAAACTGTGAGTGCATTTATTGAAACTTAAAAACATCAGTATTTGTTTAGTTTAACAATACATTTTAATTTGGCGGTATACAGAAACGAAGATTATTACCTCCCGTACTAGTCGTAACTGTGTTTCGGCGAAGTAAAGAATAGAAGATACAGAGACTTAAAGAAGCGTTAAATATATAAACTAGTATATAAATTAAATACTTATAAGAGCAGACGACTCCGCGTGCAACAGTTAAAAATAAAATGAGAATGGATGCAGGCGCTGCATTTGTTGTTCATTGTTAGATAAGACAACGGTAAATTGCTACTGCTACGACATTAGGTTTTAAAATGTTAGACCAACATTATACAAGACAATGTATTATTGTTTAGTTAGCAGGAGTCTCAATGTACATGAGATAGCTAAATAAGCTTATAGTGTACGTAAGTAACAAGTATTATCTTATAAACCTGAGTATGAGTAGAATTGTCACGCCGATTTCCTTATGGGGTAGGTTAGCCCTACCCCATGAGGAACCTGGCGTGACAAAACAGAATCTATAGACTTTCCACTTCACCACGATTCATTGGTTTGTCAGTTGACAAGATGAATGGTGATCCCATCGCTGCATTTTACCGACCAGATAACGACTATCGCTCATTTATAGCGATAACCGGGACCGACCGCTACTAGAGGGTAACACACCATCTACCAGGCTCCGATTTGCTACTGAAATTTTGTATTTTCGAGAATAATTTCAAAAAAAAGCAAATAATATTTGTATATTGTGTCATTTCGACTTTGTTTTTAGTTAATAATTTTAAATACTCTGATAATGCTTGTATTAGCGAAACCGGTTGGATATAAATTATAATTATCTTATTATGAAACAGTATTGTGTATTAATTAATAAATATTGTATTGAAATGGAGTTTCATCAAGTGCCGATGACGATAAGTGTATAATATAACCAGAAAAGTTACCTGGAAATAATCAATTGTTAAATAGGTCTATAAAGGCGTTGACATGGTAAAGTCTCAATGAATATAGATATGAACTTGCATATTTAAGACTTTAGCTACATTCGTTTCTCAGAATAGTGACTATCTAAGTCTAGGGATACTTCCAGATCCCTGGGCTCCCGTGTTGATCCGCGCCCCTTTCAAATATTTTTCCAGAGAAGACTAAACTTGAGCGATATTTAAGCTTTACCCTTTTGAAATCAATATAGGTTTATAGAAACCAATGATCATTCATACACATCCTGAAGATGCTTTAAAAAATGATTCAGTAAGTGTGCTAAAATATTATATTTGAAGTGAAAACATATATTTTTGTATCTAGAGACCATGTCAAAGTCAAGTGTTGTTCAAATAAACCTTTACAGACACTTCTCACGAGTTCTATCTCTTTTCGTCGGGAGAACCATCTTTTTGTTTATATTTCTATAAACTTGGTGGTAGAGTTCTGCATTGTCTCGCCCAGGTCTGGCACCATCGCCTTAATTATTCCTGCCGTGTCGTGTTTCCGTTTGGAGGGTAATGTAGTAAGGTAGCTCACGCGTGTGGCATCATGACACTGCCACAATAATAGCAACGCATAATTAACTTCTTTGGTGTCTATGGGCGATGGTTGCCTCTTTTGATAAAAAAAATTAAAAAAACTACTTTTACTTTTAGATAAGCAGCCTGGTGGCGACACGAGGCGAGGCTGCGGCAGGCGGCGCGGCCGTGCAGCGTGTGGGCGCCGCCGTGTGCTGCGCCGTGGAGAGATTCGTCGCCGTCGGGGAGACCATCGCGGATGACAACCCAGACGTGAGACACAGCATGGTGCTCGCCTGCAAGGAAGCCAGGGCAGCGGGTGAGTTACACTGTTTTAATACAACATTGGAAAAACTGTCTCGTTTTGTGGAGAGTTGAGCAACGCAGCAAGGAAGCCTCAAAGCAAATTTTATTCTATTTTATTAAATATTCTGTGACTTTCGTTCTCTGTCTTTACACATGATACTACACACATAATAACATATCTGTACATATGTAATGTAATGAAAGATTTTTTTATGCTCAGAAATTTAAACTATTTTAAGTAATTCATCAATTAAGTTATCAATTAAGCATGTTTGAATGATTTCCTTATATTACATAATATATTTGTTATCAATCGACGACGTCCAAAGAAATCATCGCGGTTTAAATGTATGTTATTATTTAACTTTCTGACATTAATGTCTGCTAGTTATAAGATAATCTGTCTTTCTGAAAATCTTTTTACACTCAGCAAAATTTGTCTGAATCTCTGTCTGGATCTTAACCAGTAATTTTCGTCTTATTTCTGTTTAAGCACATATTATATCTATAAATATTTCCTCAATGCACGTATATTTCTTGTGCATGCCGTTAAATTATTAAAAACGCTTATAAAAAATTATTTTCAAGAATTAGAACAAAAACTTCAGAACTCGAGGCAATGATTTTGACTTAACATCAGGAAGTCCACCGTCGCGTATAATGATAGAAAATTCAAGTTTATTTTTCAATACATGTAGTACGATTTATGCAAAATGCAATCGCAAAGTTTCCTTATCGATAACCACTTCTTCCTTTCAAACGTAAAAAACCGGTAGAAGGTATCTATAAATGTGAAGTAACCCCTCGCCTCCAGATGGCCTAGTTCAAGATGTGCCTTTATATTGACTTAATAGACTTTTCCCAGTGTTAAGCTTATTTTGAACATCAGATCGACTGTCTTACTACTAGGTATCTACTAAAAGGCGAGAAAAGGTTAACGTGTCGCTACCATCGTGACTACTAACTTCTGCAATTTATCACCGGTTTGGTCACTCCGCCTCACTATCGAAATAGCGTTTAATGTGCTTCTTGTCTCAGCGTGTGCGTTGGATCGGTAGAGCTGCCGTAAACTTGAGCGTGTATCATTAAATCCCTGCTACATTGATAACAACGCACCATTAACATCTTGGATGTCTATAAGCGATAGTTATCCCTTTCTATCGGAAGAGAACTGAAACTGAAGAGGAACGGACCAACACGGTGATAACAATATCAATAAATATCTATAAATAAAAATCAAGAATCAAAAATGTCCACTCATCGCTTTAGATCTGATTGTCAAGACAAGGTTTGTATAAAAGAATATTTTAAAAATATCGTACGGAAAAGTGAAAAAATGGATTTTAAACATTAGTACCTTCCTACTATTATGGGGAAGATTTAGTCTTATTTTCTTCATAAGTAAAGCTGTGCGAAGCCGGGTCAAACAGCTAGTGTAAATATAGAAATAATTTTAAGTAGAACAATGATTAAATTTTAGTTGAAATTATCTCATTTTTTATCCAAATCCAAACTCATACAAAAATACAAAATATGTTCCTTAAAACGAAATTTCTGATTACGCAGCAAATACATGTTACATTTCATTACGCCAAACAGTCCGTCTATTTTTATTTCCTTTGTAACTAACGCATTCTTTCATAGGCAACGAAGTAAAGTGTGCCCGTGACAGTTCAATATTGAAGTACACTTTCTATTGAAATTGTAGGCAATATTCAAAGTATTCACTGTTCAGTCTTATGACTGTGTCCTTTTGTTACAATTTTACTCTCACAGATTGATAATATTCATAGCTTTCATTCAGAATAGGTATTTGACTGCGATGTTTGGTTCATAGAATAAGCATAGCTTAATGTATGCTTTTGTAATATAAACCTACATTGAAATTAAATTTAACTTGTACGAGTATATTAGCGTCACAATTGTCTATTGATTTTCTCTTACCGTGAAAACTCGATCAGCAAAATAACATTGTATTAGACAATTTCTGCAGTTAGGTGTATTATGTCAATATTAGGCACATTTACATTTATATTTAATTTAGAGTTAGATTTTTGTTTGTTTTTATTTTGATATTATGGTACACTGTCTGCCTCATTCCTTTAGTTAATGTTTTTTCTCTATATTGGGGTAGTTAATCACTAAAAAAAGAGATGTCTTGAACTCTTTTTTTAGTGATGAGCTTGCCTTTTATAATATTTTTGTTTATTTGATCATTATTAATCCGAGCCTGCATATGTGCTCCAATTTGCGATAGGTAGACCACCTGTCACACCTGCCGTTGGCTACTCGTGGGTGCAATAGTTGCACGGAATATGGAATGGTATTTAATAATTTTACTTAGTCGATACGTATTCGTTACTTTTGTAGTAATCAATACGTAACGAGTACGTATCATCAGTCCTGCATAAATTTACTAATTTTAATATTTATTACCTTACCTCTGTGTTTCGTTACTAAATTAATAAAAATGAATAACTCTTAATCGAAAGTTTAAAAACATCTTCACATTCTTTATTGTAAGACAACTTTCCTGCCTTATGTGCATCTTTTGCAGAGCAGAAAACACGAAAGAGCTAATGATCATCGAATAGGTATCTTGCAGTCTCAGGTCAAAATTTCCATTTCATTGCAATATTATTGAAGTAACAGAATACTTAATTTTGTATAGATCGGACCTGTACAATAACTTAATTCCTTTCATCGAGTAGAAAAGAGCTGTTGATCTTGAAACGGCTAATCCATTTTTGATACAACATTCCTGAGAACCATCGCTAGAAAATGAGCTTTCAAGTAGAAAAAACCGCTTTCAATTTTGTTCACCCGTGGAAGAACTACGGTAAGACACAGCAGACACACTGGCATATACAACACTCCTTTTCTGCGTCGGGGGTTAAAAATAAAAGAGTATAAACTCGATCTCATAAATACATCTATATTAATATTATAAATGCGAAAGTTTGGATATTTGGATATTTAGATGTATGGATGGACGGATGTATGTTTGTTGCTCAATCACGCAAAAACTACAGAACGAATTTGGATGAAATTTGGCAAACAGGTAGATGATGACCTGGAATAGCACATAGGCTACTTTTTATCACGGAAAAACGAGTTGTTCCCGCGGAATTCACCAAAAACTGTTATAATGCAGCGGGCTGCACGGTGCAGCTAGTATAAAATATAAAACCCAAATTAAAAGCGACAAAGAGCCTTTTACATCGAGAAATACGAAGAAATATTTTTAGTATGCAAGCGAACAACGCTTCTAAAGGAAAAATATCCATCTGTCCTATAACCTGTGCATCATTCCGGTGAGCCTCACAATAGAATACACAATTTTATTATTTTAGCATATTCTTGAAAAGGATTGCACAAAAAATACCGCTTACTTTTTACTCGGATAAAGATGTGGTTTATAAATCATTTTCCGGTGTTTGGCAGTCATTGTACGTATTACTTATTAAATACGTGATTAGAATAAGAATAAAATAACATAACGATGTACATATCAAAATGGCAATAAGCTAGAGAGTAGGTACTCGTGATGGAAATATATTACTGCCGCTTCATCAATATTAACAATTTATTTTAATTTTCCCTTATTGGTTCGAGTCATTTAAAGACAAAAAATGTTTTTTTACCAGGTAGTTCGTAAAGAATACTCATTATATAAAGTAAATATATACATTTGATGTGCAATAAAGTATATTGTATTGAAATATTGTAATGAATACTCATTATAAAAAGTAAATATATACTTTTGATGTGCAATAAAGTATATTGTATTGAAATATTGTAATGAATACTCATTATACAAAGTAAATATATACTTTTGATGTGCAATAAAGTATATTATTGTATTGTAACGTGTCACTAACATCGTGACTGTTGGATGTTTGAGTAGTTGTGCATTGTCTCGCCCAGATATAGTACCACCGGGCACCGCCTTATCTACTACCGCAATAGTGTCAGTCATTGTTAACTTCGTGTTTCGCTTTGGAGGGTAAGGTAGCCGGCAGATTTATGCATATGGCATTAGACCTCGCCACAAGAATAACAACGCACTATCACAAATATAAAAATAATACCCAAGCTCATTACATCGAGGAAATTGCTTGGAATAGTTTGTTCTACTTTAGAAGATAAACTTTTATTTAACTTCAGTTAATTCTAGGATGTCGAGGGTTGGGACACGTACGCTAATTTGCATACAAATCGATTAAGAAGCCGAAGTACACTTCAAGTCGATTTTCTCGCGATCTCATGAGTCACATAACATGACGCCCATTAGATATTTTAATTCTTTTTAAAGTTGCGTACCTTAAAAGGGAAAACGGGAACCTTCTAGGATCATATTTAAGATAATATTTAATATTTAGTAGTAATATTAGTAGTAATCATTTATTTCCAACCGGTTTCGCTTACACAAGCATCCTCAGTGTATTTACATGCTAACTCACTTTTCACTCATCCTTATAGGGTGACTTCGTTGTTCGTCAGTCCGTCTCTCAAGACTCTTTTTCTCAAGAACGCGTAGAGGTATCAAGTTGAAATTTATATCAAACTAGCGACCCGCCCCGGCTTCGCACGGGTACAATATATACTCGTACATTTATTACTCGTATATTAACCTTCCTCTTGAATCACTCTATCAATAAAAAAAACCGCATCAAAATCCGTTGCGTAGTTTTAAAGATTTAAGCGTGCAAAGGGAGTTAGGGACAGAGAAAGCGACTTTGTTTTATACTATGTAATGAT
>DWBA01001202.1:0-11051 GCA_018236825.1 Apodemia zela
AAATAATGCATTATTTTAAAACAAATTTGGTTAGCATAAAAAAGGTTATAGTGAGATAACCTTAAAAGATAGACATATGCTGTCGCGAATTTTTTTTAGAACTTTTAAAGGGAAACAATTCTGTCATATATGATTTTTGCAAAACTTTAACCGTTTACGCAGCGCACGCAGCGGAAGCTCTTAATGGGAAAAAAATCCCCCGATTTTAAAACATTCTTCATTGGTACTCCGCTCTTATTGGTTTTAGCGTAATGATATATAGCCTATAGTCTTCCTCGATAAATGGGTTATCTAGCATTGAAAGAATTTTTCAAATCGAAACAGGACTGAGATTAGCGCGTTCAAGCAAACAAACAAACTCTTCAGCTTTATAATATTAGTATAGATAAGAGTAACGGGCTCCTCTATAACCTGTATTATTTAGTGTAAGTGGTCCATAAGAGCGTTGTTACCAGTGAAATGGTTCCGCGGCAAGCCGTCGCTGGGGCGCGAGGGGCGGTCCATGGGGTCCGGCGGCGGGTCGGGCGAGTCGCTGCGCGCCGCCGGCAGCCTGGCCTCCCTGCGCGCGCCCGCGCCGCGCGCCCGCCCCGCGCACGTGCGCCGCCGCGTGGGCCACACGCTGCACAGGTACACACACACACACACACAACACCGCCGCTCCGAGGTGACACGCCAATCACTGTACACTACTCAATGTTAACCTTGTACTTACATGGTTAAGAAAGTGTTCCCCGTATTGGGCCAGAGGTCCCCTTTGAAATTGATCATCTGCCATTCTAAATTCAAAAAACGTGAAAAAATTACCTATATGCGCAATATAATGTCACTAATTGCGGAACAATTTCGACATGTCCGTAATGTTACTTTTTTCCCAAATATTGTATTAAAACATTTATGATATACTTAGATCATATAAATATTTATTACGTATGTTTTATACCGTGAAGAGGTAACTTGAACATTTCTGATCACCTTTACAGAGCCAGGAAGAGAGTAGAAGACAGACTTAACAGATTTGGTTTGCGAAAGATGGGAAAAAAACGTGATGGAAGCATCGAAGAAACTACTGGAGGATGTGAGTAAATTTCCACTTTCAACACTGAATATCCTCGGTACTTGGTAAAACTCCATGTTAATGTATATTTAAATGGTGTGAAAAACACTTAAACTGTTTTACAATGGTTTTATTTATTAGGATCAACCGGTTTCGCGTTTTAACGCATCGTCAGGGTATAACAAATTAAACCCTTGATATTGAAAACAGTACAAGTGTTTTTCACATCATTTAAATACACATTAAGTAAATTTCGTTTCAAAAATATGTTAAAATTTTTTAATAGTATAGGGGTAGCAAACACGCAGGTGGATTATAATTTTTTTGTTCGTACATTTGATCACTCAGTTCATAAGCGTTAATCTACCCTACATTCAGTTTGTTGTAATTTGTTTTAACTCGGAAATATCATAGACATGGTAAAATTACTTCTCATCGGTTGTGTTGTTACTTTTAAATATTTTATACATCATCATAATAGGTTTATATAACATAATGCGTATGTTTACGGTCGTATGATATAAGTCATTTTAGTTACTTTTACGACCCCAATTCTGATCTTAGCTTAGCTATTCCAAAATTTGGCTGGAAGAGAGTGATTAAAGGCCTTAAGTTTCGGTATAGTAAAAGATTATATTAGTAAACAAATGTAATTGTGTTCGGAGCGAGCCGCAGTACAAGGCGCTCGTGCCCGCAGACATGTCTCGGCGCGGGTCGGGCGAGGGCGGGTCGGGCGGCGGGGAGTCGGAGGTGGTGGTGCTGAAGCGGCGCCGGCTCGTGGCCGCCGCGCCGCTGTACGCAGGGCTGGCGCGGTTCAGCTTCATACTCGACGCCACGCAACCGGGCTCCACGCCCGACGCGCTCTTTATGGCAGCCCTACTGGACCTCGTATGTTTATTTATATATTTTAGCAAATACCCTTGCTCGGGATAACCTTTATATTCATTTTGTACTCAAAATTCATTACTAGCATTGAAGTAGATATACTTCAAAACTGTTTACAATAAAAAGTAGTAATTCATACGCCGAAAATTTTTCTGTATTTCGTATAGATAACGGTAATTGAAATGCCTTCTTTATGAGCTTACTTAACGAAGACATAGAATAGCTTGCTGAAGAAGTGTCGCCATGTACGATATTACGTCAATTTTTTATTATTGTTGAATGTTGTTATACAATCCAACTAAAAAATGTGAAAGTGACTTTGTTTGTTTTACTTACTCCTGTAAACTACTTATTCGATGATAATGAATTTTGTCAGGGGTACAGAAAAGGCCATAGCGTAGCTTTAATACTTAAAAAGTAATGAGGCTAAGGAATGTATTCATTTATTTCTTGCATGAATACATGTAACTAAAGTTGTTAATTAATTCTAACCGCAATTTTTTTTTCAGCCTCACACAGTCGTCGTAGGGCGGGCAGCTATTTTACTGGAATGTGCGCATTTAGTTCACAACTGTAACAAAGGTCAATGGCCGTATTGGCTGAAGTCTAACTTGTCCAAAAATCCTAGTAAGTATTAGTTGGATCTCTATATAATGATAGTTTATATCCTAAAATAACGCTTTACCATAAGCCCGATTAGGTAGGCAATGACGAAGTAGTGCACAGGCAATCAGCCTACGGCATTAAATCGTTGAACCCATCAACAAAATGGACCCATGTCCAGATTGCCCTTTCAGGGGACAGGTATTGTTCCCAAAAAAGGAGAAACTCATTCGTAACAAATTGCCTAATGTTGAATTCAAACCCAAGCTCTTTTACGCCACCTAGGCCTAATCCGCTATCGGATAAAGTACAAAAAACAACTTGTATTAATTACTTGTATTATTGTCTAGAAATATACATAACTCATTTACAACTAATTTCCCTATTTGGGATTTAAACACGGACCTTACCGCTGGGCTAACGAAGCGACAAAATCATAAAACTTGTATTTTTTTTAATATAACATGATAGCAAACAGATGGCTCTCTTAATAAAAAGAGACTATTAATTACTGGAACTACGTACTGCTTATATTGTTACGTAATGTGTAAATTTTTTGTTGATTTAATCACAGTAAAACTGTCACAACAAACTTCCAACTTCCTATATCTCTGGAACCTTGAATTAGATTTTCGTAGAATATCTATGGCAAACTCAAAAAAAAATTTTCCAAATCGATTAATAAATGAAACAGATCGTAGGTATCAAACATTAAAAAATACAGCTGAATTGGGAACCTTTATTATTGGAATGTCAGAGGAATGTCAGTTAAAAAATATTGAAACTTATAAATAATCCACAGTGCCTTCGGGTCAACTACAGCTTAGGCGACAACGATTGGCTGGAAAACTGTTCTACCAATGGGCCGAGGTAATGAATTCATTAAACTTACCATTGAAATGTAATGTATAATAACCCGATCATAAATAATCGTGACCATGAGTTTAGTCTACAATTTTACTAATAACTACAGAAAATGGATTATATTTTGATTATTTGCGTTTAAAATTATATAACGTTTCAGGCAATAGGAAATCGCTTAGAAGAAATGCTCATCGAAGATAAAAAGCACGTTGATGCTGTTGTCAATTTGGTGAACGATCCTGATGGTCAGCGAGAACTTTTGCAGCAAGACGAGGAAGAAGATTTCCTTGATGAAGGTGCAAGTAACTGCAAATATGTTACCGCTCTGAAAGACGCATACAGACGGCAGATCAATGATGCTACTAGTAATCTTATTTGAGATGCCTGTAGATTCGAAAAACATGAGTATTTCAGAGCGGCCAATTAATATAGATTAATGTGATTACCCAGTAAATATGTTTAAAATGTTTCTTTGTAATCTTTCGTAGCAAGTATCCGACTTCCCGGTAGAACAATAGGGGCAGATTGCCCTCGTGCGCTCCGAATGGTTGCGTGCGTTCTTCTTTTCGAAATCACGGCATTCCTGCGTGAGACCTATCATAACTTACCAAAGTCCTGCCGGTCTTCCTTAAAAGAAAAGGGACCTTGGGAACGAGTCTACAGGTACATTTTCCCTATATTTATGTCGTTCTTTTTATTTTTGGTAAGTAGTTACCATGTATTCAATCAATGATTATTTTATTATTATCTTTTACGAAGGTGGATGCAAAAGCGGAGACGTTTGTTGTGTAATAATAAGTGAGTTTATTACGTTACATACGTTAGTATAATAAAAGGAGTGCATATTTATGATCCAAGTTTTCGTTTTAACAGGGCTCTTAGCAGTCAACACACATTAATGCCAGTCGAGTATGTGATCTAAAACATAATGCATGATTACTTGCACAAAACGTGCATGCATAGAATGTAAATAAAATTGGTTTAATCACTTTAAATTTTATTAAAATTCTCAAATAGTAAAGAAAAAAATAAATAGAGAACTATTTCCACTTTTATACAAATTAATCGGCACATGAGGTCCTACGGAGAAGCAGATAATCATTTACGTGCAACTTATGAAAGTAACATAGTTTTTGTTAAATTTATTAAGTCTATTTAAACCCCCAGTACACAATGGCACTTGTTCTTAATATACGCTATCATTAGCTTGCTACAGAATTGGCATTAAACTTGTTTATTCGGTGATGATTAATTATAGATCCTAAATATTGCGCAACTGAAGCATGAAAGAGTTGCCGATTTGTAACGCTCTGTTGCCTCAATTTTTAGAAAGATATGACGCATATATATTAATAAAAATTGTAACTTAAGACGCCGCACCACTTTGTTGCAGGTATATGTTGCGTATTTCATGTGTTGTTTCAGCAAACTACAATGCCACACTATGAGAAATGGGTATTTAACCCATTTATTGACTTGCAATAAGCAAATATTATATTGAGGTTTAGTTTGTAGGATACAAATAATTATTTAAAACATAATTCACAGCGATATAATATAAGGAGCACTAAAACCTGTTAACAGGATTATAAGAAGTCGTTCAAAGCTTAAATCACAAGGGAATTATTGATATTCACCAATCACTAATTTAGTTTTAAGAAATCGCCAATAATAATTAACAAGAATGATTGAGTGACATATTTGTGTTCCTCATTTACATACTAATAATTACATACTAGGTTTGAATCAGCCATAGTGTACTGGAATTTTATAATTTAATGTACAAAAGATCTGCCTTTCTACATGGATCTAAGAGAATGTTAATGACTTAAAAATGATAAAAATCATCAATAAATAAGATCTTATGAGAGCATGGTATGTATTTATACAATTCAAACTACAGGTAGGTTCACAGAATCTCTCAAAAGCCCACTGTATAATATTAATAGTTATTATGATGCATTAGTTTAGTTTGATTTAGTAATTATAATAATTGCTTTGCTCCATTGGCATGCTTTCGTAATAAAAACATAAAATTTTGAAAAACACGAAGTGATAGACAAAATAGCAGTAATTAACATAGCTGACGCATTACCAGTATATTTATTGCTAGAGTGAATTGAAGAAATGTATGGTTTGTAATACAGAGAAGCAAACCGTCGCTGGAGTATGGCATTGTCGAGTATGGGACAATCGCAAGCATCCGCCCAGAGCCTGCAGTCTATCGCAGGTGCTGAGACAGAAAGAAAAATATCTTTCGTCCTCCACGAACCGGAAAACGTGTCGGGCGGGAGCAACGTTACTGTAAGAAACTAATATTTAACATAGACTTAATTAGTTTTAATTTTTTTTAATTATAAAATATTTTTTACAACTTTCGTAGTTACAACTAAACATGTATGTCAAAAAAATTTATGTTATTATAAATAGTTAAGGTTTTCAACATACATTTTAATTGAAATAAGATAAAAAACTTTAAATGCTTATATTTTAAAATCAAACGTAAATGCACCGATTTTATTTATGTTACAAACGCTAAACTAATGTAAGTGGCATTTCAACCTTATACACGGATGGTAAAGCACCGCCAACGTTTTGGTGTCTATATACGATGATTGTTTCTTTCCATCAGAGCTATTTGCTTCTATATCTATATTACAATATTATAAATGCGAAAGTATGGATGTTTGTTACAGAATCACACAAAAACGGCTGAACCGATTTGGATTAAATTTGGCACACATGTAGTTGATGACCTGGAATAGCACATAGAATACTTTTTATAAGTTTTCCCCTGAGATTCACTAAAAACTTTTATAATGAAGCGGGCTGCAGGGTGTGTAGCTGGTAATAATGATAATAAACCTATAGAAGGCTAAACCGCTCAACCGATTTTTCTGAAATTTAGTATGGAGATAGTTGAATGATCCGGGATGAAATAAAGGCTAACTTTTTTTTCAAAAAAATAAACCCCAAGGGAAAATTTAACTAATTCGCGCGGGTCAGCTAGTAAATCATATTAAATGTATTACATAAGCAGTTACCAGAGGCGGCCCCCGGTGCCGAAGACAAGAAGGGGCGGCTGGGCGCGCGGGGGAAAGGCGTGGCCCCGCGCCGCAGCGCTACGTCCGCCTACGGAAGTTTCAAACGACGCAGTATCAAGCTACGCCAGAAGGAAGTCCGCGACTGCGATGACTGTAAGTCCGCTTGTTACTTCTGTTTAGCTATTTCAGATATCATGTAAAAATATATTACAGCAATTTAATATTAAATAGATTTCGAAATTATTGCGACGACGATCAACGATCGTTTGCGATAGGTAGGTCAATATTAGATTAAGACACATGGGTGACTTTAAATTTGTTTTTAATGTGGAAAGCATGATTTCAAACAATCATCTACACCATTTAAAACTTCTTGCACTTAGGTAATGATTATTATTTGCTATTCTCTTGCTAACATTTCATAAATTTAATGTCGCAAAATGTTTGTTTGATTTATTTTCCTTTAATATCACTTTTACTTTACATTTTACATTACTTTTTTAGGTATGCATCAATTAAGAATGAAGCAACTATCGATTTTCTTTTCACTTCTGTGTCACTTAATAGCAATTTTTGCAGTTCTAAACAGAAGATCAGACTCAATACAAAGCCGAAGAAAAGTATCTTCGCTATCCGACAGAAGTGATACGTCCGAAATCATTGCTGGGACAGGTAATAATCGCTTAGTAGTTTTATAGTATTTTTGCGTACCCACCTCGTGATCTTTTTGGAGTTTAAAGATGCAATTGGAATGAATAGGAATTGTTTGTACAGGTGCTACAGTGATAATGTCTAATGAGGTTGACAGCGGCGGCGAAGAAAGTCCAGGCGTTCTCTCAGATGACCACGATCATCCTCCCGATAGTCCTGATAGTAACTCTACAGATCCTCCCGACACCTCTAAAGGATTCCCGTGGCTAAAAGTTCGTATTTTTAAAATCTATATCTAGACTGTTTTCAAGCAAAGATACAGATAATTTTTTTTCTCTTGCAGGTAATAGTTAAATTTCTAAATTCTTTCAACTATGTATGCTGTCACCAGAACTTCTGCCACCCGTATTGTTTCCGTCGGAACATGCGCGCTACTGGAAGATTAATGAAGTCAGTTCGAAAGGTATATTATTTCTTGAGTTTGGGATCCTGAAAAGAATAAATTACCTGATTTTCTGTAAGGCAATTCATAAAAAGCCAGCAAAGACTATTGTTAACGTTATAAAATGACTGTAATGCTCTGCAACGATTTGCTTTCATTGATGAAATCGAAAAAACTGTGTAATGTAAGCTGTTCAAGACTTTGACTGTTTGTATTAAACAAGGTACAGACGAAGGAATCTCCCACTACGGGGTGTAGTGCGATGGCAGAACCATGATGCCGGCACAAAATAATTAGGTTATTAGAACACTCTCATTATACGGGCGGACGGTAAAACACACGTAGAGATCAAATGTCTCGCTGGAGACTAAGGGGTTCAAAACCGATGGTAAAAGTAGGATTCTCAACAAGGTGTAACCACGTTGCTCGGGATTGGAAAAGTGCCCGGTTGGCGATAGGCTAGCCACCTATCACATTGTGGTACTAAGTATCTTGGCTAATCGGGGGTTCGCACTGGTTGTACCTCTGCCTACTTCTTCGGGGATACGGGCGTGAAGGTATTAAAATATTCTGGAATTGGGAAAAGAAAGGGTTTCTTTGGTGGATAACGTACAGGCTTGAGTCTTATGGGGGGTGTAAACGTGTAATGAGATTTTGCTCGCCCCACTCTTGAGTCCCGCTCCAGAGATGTCTCAATTTCAGGCACAGTCTATTCCCACTCTAATCTATCTGTGCGAGGAAATAATTGCACGGTCCGTATATAGAGCACCTGCCATACTGTAGTTTGCATAAAAATGAATACTGGTATATTATTGTTAGGTAAGGAAATCCTGGTTTTAGAAAGGCTTTTACAAATAGTTATTACGTTCGTGGCTGTAGCTAACAAGTATGATTGGTTACTGTTTATTGACGATTGACAGTTACATTGGTCATACGTCTAACCTCCATATAGATATATCACAATTATGTGCAGAAAAAACAGTGAAGCATAGAGCCTTGAGAGACACCAACTTGTTTCCGCCTTGGAGAATAACACCGTAAACTACGACTTTGATGCTGCAGACTTTCAAAAAGCTGCTAGCTTTTAGATTTTGCCAGTCACAATCACGTTTACAGTTTCGAAGGCAACCCGTAAGATGGCAATCTCGACAAAAGTGGCCTATGTCAAACTCTGTCAAAGGTCTCAGCAACATCGAAGCTGACTTTAAATACCTCCCCTTTGCTCTCAATGGCTGCAGCCTAGCGATAGGTAAGGTAGACCGTCGATAGGTAGGTCAAGAACAAAGCAGCCCCGACGAAATCGTATTGTTTCTAGCTTATAAGCTGATCCTTCATCGATCGATCGAGATCGTTTGAAGATTAAAATAACCGATAAACTTACGCGTATGGGCTTAAATCATAGCAACTGGAATGGCAACGCGCTTTGTTTCTTGGTTTGATTATCTGCTCTCTTCTCTAACCATCAAGATATCTATCTACTTGTTTGCGGATAGCAATAATAAATAAATAGCATACCATAAAAATATACTTAATATTTAATGAGCCTTTTCTTTTTATGCCTATAATGATGTGCAAAATGTGTGTTGGCCCAGACTCTACTTAATTATTATTAACCATCAATAAATATTAATAAGTTTGTTTCCTGGAAAATGAGTCCTAGGTGAAGTGAACCAAACATCAATAGACATCATGGTTCACCTGGGTTTGTCGGTTTACGAGATATGTGGTAGTCCCCGTCGCCCCGTTTTACTGACCTAATAACGTGGTCGCGATAAGTAGATGGTTCGCTTGTTTCTTGGGATAAGCTGGACCTACGGGCTCATCCATAGAGACACAGGTATTAACACACCACCACTAAACTCCACCACTCACCATCTCAATGTCTGGAAATCCACAATCGTGCGATTCTCGAGGCACTTTTTGGCCCGCACTACTCTATAGAACCAATTATTGGTGGGGAGTTTTTTCGAACGGATACAACTTAGGATCTTCAAGAAAAGAACTTACTCATTCTTAAAAGGCCGGCAACGCAACTGCAAGACCTCTGGTAGTGTGGTTACTTACCGTCAGGTGAGCCTCCTGTCCCTTTGTCCCCTCTTCTATAAAAAAAAAACTCCGAGCCGCTACTGACACTTAAATTTTCGAAGATAAAAGACCACAGTAGTTGCCCGATCCGGGGATCTTATAATCTAAGCCGAGTAGAGTAACTACAATACCACGAAACCAAATGAATAATATAAATATAAGGTTTTATAATGTATAATGATAATCGTCCAGCTATTATTATGCTAGGAATTTTTTCGTAGATATATGGAGAAAAATTTGGCCCAGAAGCAAACACAACAAATCCTAATGAAGGTCCTGGAGGTAACCGACGAGATCGACGAACGAGGAAATCATCGGAGCACGGTTCTGACAGGTAATGATTAATTATATTAGACTAGCTGACCCGGCAAAGGTTGTTTTGCCATATAAATTATTCCTAGGATTAATAAAAAAAGTGATTATATGTATTTTTTAATGCCACATAATGAAAAAATAAAAATGTTTTCCAAAAAATAAACTGATACCATCGTGACTACATAATATGATAAAATAATATTTAAATTTTAATATATAACCTTTTCGTGGCATGAAGTATAAAATTATACTTTTTGTCCTATAGTTTGATATCTATAGAATCGTAATTATTAATATATGTAAAATGATCTGGTGACTGTTTTAAAGATAGTATATTTCCTTTAGAGTTTTTTTTCAAAGCGTTATATTTATTAAATTGCAATTCCTATAATTTCAGATTCGATCGTTCAGTTCTTGAAAGTGTGGGTATTGCTTATCGTGCATCGGGTGGCGAGAACACACTCCCTCCCGAATCCCCGCCAATTTTGCAACCTGGGGCCATACCTTACCCACCAGTAGATCAACCGCCTATTCTCAAATATTTGAAATCATCGGTAAGTAATGATCATCTTATTTATTTTATTTTAAAATAAACAGTTCTTACGCTACGCTAATACGTATTTAAATTAACTTCGGCTTAAATCCTACTAACAAAAGAAATCTTATTCTTGTTAAATTAGGAGATCTTAATAACGCGTTACGGGAAGAATGGAATGCAATTTTTGAAAAACTGAGACCAAAGTCTGGACCTAGACCTAGTAAAAAGATGTGTAGGGGTAAAACTAAGCACTGAACTGATTTATAACCCACGTTGTAGTCTTTCGGCGCTATTTGTTTAAAAAAAACATTAAGAAAAAATCTTTTTTGATCCTGTCAAATTTTTCTTCTTGTTAATTTAGTTGATTGATCGTCTGATATTTTATTATTTCAACGTTTGTAATTAACTACCAAGAAGCAAAATCCAAATTAATAATATACTTAAGGGTGACGATTTTTTGCGTTCTTCTAAGTCAGTCGACATTTTTTTTTTTTTCACCCCGTGTTGTTTCGGGCTCCTTTGAAGAATAGACCAACTGCCGTTCTGCCAGGCATGTCGTAAAAGGCGACT
>DWBA01001203.1:0-11048 GCA_018236825.1 Apodemia zela
GCAGATATTTGCCGACAGTAATTTTATAAAATCGCATCCACAGTAATTGGCCGGCATTGATGCCGAAAAAAACGATGTCGGCAACGGATGCGACTTAATCATTAACGATGCGCATCGATGACAAAATTTAACGAAAACGCCCATCTCTATGTATGATTTAATTTGCCTTTATGTGCTTACCTATAAAACATCGTTACATTATATACATATATGTGCATGCTAAATTTCAGTCCGGCTAGTCCAGTCCAGAATAGTTTTTTAAAGTTTTTTTTTATACTATAAGACGGCAAACAAGTAGATGGTTCTTCTGATGGAAAGATACAACCAAAATGTTAATTGTGCGTTGCTATCTTTATGACAGGCAAGATGGCAAGCCACTTGCATAAGTTTACAGGCTACCTTACCCTCCAAACCGGAACACGACAGTGACTAGCAATAATGCTATTGCAGCAGGAAGAAGAAAGGCGGTGGTACCAGCCCCGGGCGAGACAATGCTGAACTCTACCACCCTGTAGCCACGATGGTAGTGATTTGCATAGCCAATAATTAGCCTCTTACAAAATGCCTGGCAGAACGGCAGATGGTCTATTCTTCAAGGGAGCCCGGACCAACACGGGGTAAAGTTTCAAATTGAATGTAAATGTTTTGTCTATGCTCTGTAATAAATGAATGTCTTTGTTTATAATACATGTTTTGTTCAGAGATTTGTAGATCACTTAGGATTTATGACACAAATTGACCCAGTTTCTTGTTCTCATTTAGTTAATTAGTGACTTGTTTTCTGGTATAGTATCGACAAATAATACGGGTCGGGGTAAGAAGTTGTTTATGTTTTGGTATGCGATTCACAATCATTGGTTTTTTTACATATAATATAGGACAACTAACAAACAGATTTTTCTTTAATAGTATAATAGCAATTTAAAAAATTTAACCGACTTAAAACATCAACTTATATTCATATCTCAAAAACTACTGAACCGATTTTGATGAAAACTTAGACTGCACCCTAAGTTAGAATACACCTAATCTAAATTTTAAAAAATATCTCGATAAAACTTTTAGTTCCCGGGAAATTCGTAGACTAACATGCACACATAAATATACTTACGAAATTAAAAATACGTGCAAACAAATGTTATACAATTCCAACAACATTATAATATACATATATGTCAAACTGATAACCTCTGTTTTTTCGTCGGTTGAAAATATTACAGCCTTTATAGACATTAATAAACATACGAATGCTAGGCTACCTTAAATGTTGATGAAATATTTAGAAAAATATATTAAAAAAAACTGATCTGATTCTCGTCAAATCTATAATTAAAAAAATCCATAAAAGTTGCATTCACAACAAGTATTTAAACCTCAATACGAATAAATTGTGTAATAGTCGCGCTCTCTATCGCAAGAAACAAGTAATTAATCGTTAAAATGAATATACATATTCTGGAAGTTATTTAAGCAAAATATTGTATTTCAAAAATTTTTTTTGAAGTTTTTTAAAAATTTCTCAAAATCTCCTGGGCTGAACTAGTTCAGATTTTCAGGAAGTCTAATTTTGGCAGAACCCAATCGATTGCCATCAACCGCGTTTCAATAGGTCAAGCCGTTCAAAAGTTATGAGATGTTTACATACACACATACACACACACATACATACAGACGTAGTGACTTCATCGTGAAAATAGTCGGAAAAAGTTCCTAGGACCTCAAAACGTGGAGATCCAGTGAAAACTCGATTTTCGAAAATCGGGACAAAATCAGTAACTTCCTTATCTAGTATAAGGTATCTAGTGTAAAGTAGGTAACGTACTAACGTAGCGGGTAGTTAAAAAGTTTTACCCGCTTAGTTCTAGTAACCGTATGATTTCCGGGATAAAAACCACCCTAGGTCCTTTCTCGGGCCCCAAACTATTTTTGTACAAAATTTCATCCAAATCGGTTCAGTGGTTTAGGCGTGAAGAAGAGACAGACAAACTGAAAGACTGAGTTACTTTCGCATTTATAATATTAGTAGGGACTAATAGGGATATAGATGAATAATTTTAATTAAGGACACAACCTTATAAAAGTTATAAGACAGTTTTAGGATCGTAATATAAAATATCAAATTAATTATAAAAATCCTCATTTATCTTTGTTAATTAAGTTACTTCAAAGAGCTTGGATTTATGATATTTTCTCGGAATATAAGTAAAGTAACACTCAATCTACTTGAGACAAACGATAATAAAATATAAATAAACGTTAAAAAAATATTAACCTAAAAAAGAACACTCGTATATTTCTTTTAATATGTAGGGAATGAGGTAAAAATGAACCCCAAATCGTTCATACAATTTGAAAGCAATTTCGGGAAATAAAAGAAATTACCCCTGGCAATATTGCGAGGGTCCCGATAGAGTTCATTTCCTTTTTCTAAGTACTTTTATGTAACGAATTTTTTCTTTGCGATTAAATAAACTTTTCTCACTTTTGAATTATATATATATCGAAATACATATAAAAAAAAAAGTATCTTCACGCCCATATCCCCGAAAAGGTACGCAGAAGTACAATCAGTGTACCCACGATTATCCGAAGATAAAGATACTCGGTCACACAAAGTAATAGGCGGCTAGCCTATCGCCAACCCTGCACTTTTCCAATCTCGGGAGCCGTGGTTTTAGCCACTAGTCCACAGAGGCGATTTTACAAAAGGTAGACTTATCTGTAGAGTACAACATTTCTCCCAGCCTACTCAGCTTATGAAGCTAATTAAGAAGAAGCGACAGACATTGTGCACAATAAATCTAAAAGTAAATCAAAACATACAAAATAGCAAAACAGGATAATTAAAAACATGTACAAAAATAGTGAAAAGAATACTAAGGCTATAATATACGAACTATTACTTATAAACTAAATAACTATATGTAACCAAAATTTATTCCAATGACAAATAGTAATTTCTTAAACTTTTTTTAAACACAGGCAGCGATGGGCTGTTACGAATGGCAATCGGAAGAGAGTTCCATAGTTTAACGGCTAGAACTGTAAATGAGCGAGAATAAACTTGAGACTGAGATTCGGGAAACTGTAATAAAGAACGCACAGATTTGCGACAAGGAGACTTAGGGGAATGTAGAAAATCACTTCTCACGAATAGTGAGCTGGAGCTCCGTTGTGTTGATAAAAAAGCCCTCTGTACACGGTAAGCGGTAGCGGTAGCAGAAATACGTAAAAAGTTTAAATAACTTTCCCGGTTTAATCTAGGCAAGAAAACTGGGCCAATGACATTGCCATTTACAATGTCAGCTCATACATTTATGATTTTTATATTTTATATTTATGGTAAGAGAAAAAGATGAGGCAGTCAATAATTACCTGGCCTAAACACAGCTTGATTATACCTTTAGTCTAATAATTGTACTCTGTGGTAAGCAATTGATGAAGAATGTACAAAAAGAAATGTATGTGAATTATTTAAAAGGGATATACCATAGCTTTGCCAGGTGGTGGTTGTATGGTGTGAGTCTACCTTGGTGGCCCAGGCGCATTTCATAGCTTATCAACTATAATCAAAATATCATAATCTCACAACCTAATATAATAAAAATATATTGCTAAAAGTAATATAAATATTTAAAAAGATACCCAGTATGATACATCACCAAAACCGTCCTTAAGAGCAAGTATGTATTAAAATTAGGCCCGTTTGTTCCATACATGTAAATTGTAAATGTTGTCTTACAGCTCTTGTATGGTGCCAGTTGCTGTTTTTTTGAAGTTGATTTGACCCTTTTGGTGTAATTTCGAAGTCACTTCAAACTTTAAACATACTATTTCTCAATCATTATAAGAATAAATCTCTTGCTAAGAACTTTTAACTCGATTAAGCAGTAACAAAATGAGATTATTTACAAATCTTTTTCCATTTTTTGGCGTTCTTGTATCCTCATATAATGTGGGGAGCTCTATCCATTATTTGACACTGCATCGCTAACATTTTACACTACTTATTTTATTAATTATCTTAAGATTAAGTCTCTTCGTCTAAAATAACAAAAAAGCAAATACGACCAAAATTTCGTTTCTGAAACTAAACTATGAAACTCTTAACAACTCCACAACTTCCATAAAGGTCACCAATAATTGAATCTTGTCTTGAACTATGTACAACCTGTACGAATTAACTTAAGACCTGAGCCGATGACGTCATTTTCAATGTACGGTGCGCAAAATCAAGTTTTGGTCGTCGAGGGCGGTATTTTATTTTCTAATTTGAACTCTTTGAATGTTTTGAATAATTGATAAATATTGTTAGGTACCTTTCCAAAATAAATAAAATAATGGAAAGTAATTCAAATTAAGTACCAGTTTTATTTACTATGGGTAGTAATATTTTGCAATGTAGGTATAAGAAAAATTGGTTAAGGTATCTTATAATATCTCTATATCTTCTCTATATATATAAAATTCTCGTGTGACAATGTTAGTTACAATACTCCTCCGAAACGGCTTGACCGATTTTCTTGAAATTTTGTATGCCTATTGGGTAGATCTGAAAATCGGCCAACATCTATTTTTCATGTTTCATCCCTTTGTTGCATTTCTCCCAGTATTCATTTTCTAACCTTTCTATATGATTTACTTCTTTCTTCCAGTCGAAAGCCGTAACAGATTGTATTGCGTCTCTTGTCAAACGCTCTACTTCTCTTTCAGACTGGTTAACGTTTTTGGCTGCCACCCTTTGTTTTATTAAATTCCATACAAATTCGATAGGGTTCACATCGCAGTGTCAGGGTGGCAGCCGTAATACCTCGTGTCCGTGCTCCCTCATGAGTTCATCCACTATATATTTTTTTGGTGGTTTATTGTCCAATATGAAGTGATACAGTTCCGGTTTGGTCATTTTTTCTAATATCTACTAATCAGTCATCTTCTAAAATACTCATCAATTCCTCGTCTGTTAACGGTTTCCACTTTTTGTTTTCTTTTTCTGACTTCTGTTTATTTTCTTTTCCTTTTATATTTTCTTGGCCTGTGCCCCGCTGTTCTATTAATTCCGTTTCTTTCCCTTTATTTTCATCTATTTCTTTCCTATTGAAAACCTTTTGTCCTGTGGTATCTCCTTTTTGCGTATTTCATCTTTAGTCGGATTTGTGTATTGTTGGCATTGTGATAGTATTTGCTGGTTTTATTAATATATTTTGTAAGATCTTAGATTTATTCACATTATCTTTGGTATTTCTTTTCTTTGCTAATTTAATTTTTATAACTTTTGCTTTCTGTTTAAAGATTTACTTCTGCCTTTGCCAGTCTTATTTTCTTTTTCTCCCCTTTTAACTGAATTTCTGCAAGCTTTTTATTCTATTTTTTGGTTTCTTCATTCTCCCATTCTTTGCTCGTTAGAACAAAGGTACGATGTTCTTGAATCTTGTTTTTTTATTTTTAATGGGGGTTTTAGGTAATATTAAAAAGTCCTTAAATGATTCCTTTACAGGACTTTCATTGGCAATATTGATTGGAATTTTATCAATTGCTACCCATTTCCCGTCAATAAAAATAACGTCTTGTCGACTTGTTGAAGGAATAGAATGCCTGTAATTTGGTTGAGATAAAGTTGTCGTAACTTTTAAAATGACAGGATACTATAGTCTTCTAATATTAATTCTATGTTACAGTCTTCTTGTGTATGGTCATTTTTCATTTCTTTTGATTTAAACAGAGGTGAATGGACTTGTTTCTACAAGAGCATGAACCCTGGTTGAATGAATATTTAACATTTAATATGCTTAAGGAAGTAGATGAATCTTCACAACCAGGTTCTAGCAAAGGTAGACCTCAAAAAAGTTTTGAACATAGCTCAATTAAAACAAGAAAGAGGAAAGTTCAACACTTGATAACTGAATATAGCAACGATCAGTTAACTTTAGCTGCACAGCTAAGTGTTAGAGCCAGTGGCAAACGCGATGCTGCTCTACTAATGCAGGAAATAGCTATGGCTTCACCAACACGAGCGACTACTATCAAAAAAGTTCGAAGACTTTATGATGACAGAAAAAAGCAAAATCCATATACTGCAGAAGAAGCTTTGGCCTTTTTTATTTCAAATAACTTTACTGTTCAGACATACAAAAACGTCCAACAAGAAGCAAAAGAAAGGGGATTTAATATATATCCTTGCTATGATTATGTAGCGCAGGTGAAGAGCCAGTGCTACCCTTCAGTTGAAAACATAACTGTTACTGACATATCGGCCGAAGTAAGACTGGATGCTCTTTTGAGTCATACTGCCCTAAGAATATGTAAAAACATTCTTGGAGCAGTGATTGACACCAGTGTCTTAAATTATACATTAATTTATAAGTGGGGATGCGATGGTTCCTCGGGTCATAGTTTATACAAACAACCATTTGAAGATCCAGATAGTACAGATGAATATATGTTCATAATATCATTGGTTCCAATAAAACTAGAAGACAATTCACATAAAACTATTTGGGAAAATCCACGACCGTCTTCACCTAGATTCTGTCGCGTAATTAAATTAATTTATAAGAAAGAAACCGCTGAACTAATTAAAGAAGAATGCAGAAATATGGAAAACCAAATACAGGAACTAGTGCCAACTCTCATTGAAATCAAAGGCGTAAATATTTCTGTCACCCATAAGTTGATTTTATCAATGATAGACGGCAAGGTATGTAATGTTTTATCAGAAAATAAATCAACTCAAAGATGTTTTATCTGTAAAGCTACATCAAAAGAGATGAATTTGACAACAATGACCAAAGAACCAGATGAAACAATGTATCGGTTTGGTATATCAAGCTTGCATGCGTATATTCGCTGTATGGAATGTCTGTTAAATATAAGTTATCGTTTGAATATAAGAGAATGGCAAATCAGAGGAAAAAAAAATAAAGAAATTTTCCAAAAAAGGAAAATTGAAATTAAGAAAAGGTTCAAAGAAATTGGTCTCATTATTGATAAAGTAAAACCCGGTTTTGGTACCAGCAACGATGGCAACACCGCTCGAGCATTTTTTCATGACTTTAAAACAACCGCGCGAGTTACTGAACTGGATGAAAAATTAATTGATCATCTTGGAACAATTCTCGCAGCCATAGCTTCAGGATATGAAATAGATACAGTTAAATTTCAAAGTTATTGTATCGAAACTAGAGAATTATATCTAAGTTTATATCCATAGTATAACATGCCAGTTACAATGCACCAAATCTTAGTACATGGATCTGATATAATAAAAAAATCTATTATACCAGTGGGACAAATGCCCGAAGAGTTCTGATCCGCATATAACTTTATTGCGAAAACTACCATTAAAACATGTAGCGAAACATAATCCAAAATTAAAAACGCTTTTAAAAATTAAATAAATATTCCATTATTGTAACCAATTTTTATTTTTATTTATTGTAACACCTGAATATACGAAAATAAAGCCATTTAGAGTCACCTACATAGCCTGCCCATTTTTGTCCAGCTAGATTGGTCGCGAGACGAGCCACGAGCCGAGGCACAAGGTGAGAGTGTAAATAGACGCTTGCGGCTCGCCTCGCGTCACGTCTCTCGCAGCGCTCGCGTCGGGAGCGGTATTTTGGGCAGGAGTCAAAGGACCTCGCAACAAACGCGAGCGTGGTGTTTACATTCGCGCTCTCGTTTCATTGGAGTTTTACCCTTGTGCCACGCAGGTTGTGGCTTGCAAACTGCCGAAATGGAGTGGTCCGAGGAAGAAACGTTCCAGTTTTTGGACTTATTCCAAAAAGAACCCATAATTTGGAATCCAAAACACAAAGGACATCATTCAAATTAGGCCTGTTTTTATTTAGAACTTATTAATAATAAACATTTTTTATTATGACACGAAAGCTGTAGGATTATTCGATAACTTATTTACAAGGGTTTGAAAAAATAGTATTTTTATACAGTTTGTATTTTCCGAAATAATAATTGAGAAGAAAACAACGGTAGATATAGTTGATACTGGACATTTTAGACAAATATACATATAATACAAAATATTTTAGGTCATTCTGTAACCTGTAGTCAGTTTAAGAAAAATTAGTAAGCATCTGTGCGGGCATTTAAGTAGAAATAAAAAATGCGGGCGCTGTGTGTCGTGAGATTCTCGCTAGATGCTTGACACCTAGCTCTAATACACTTGGGCGTCCCGAGAAGAAGAATTCAGTGATATTAGTCAGCTTATAATTGAGGAGCTAGTTGCTAATCAAGTAAGTACTTTTTTTTTAATCGTAACTTAAATATTTTTTTATAAAAGCAAAAGGTGTACTTATCGGTGTTTTTATGTTTATACCTAATAACGGAATAAGTTCCCATGGTTCAATCATTCAAAGGGTTCAATAAGTATCTATGGTTATTTACTAGTTCTTTTTTTTACAGATGCAACCCACAGATTTCATTTGTCGACCTTGTTGCAGAAAGAGCAGAAGGTCCTATCAAGCTGTTCTACGGAATCAAGGTCAAGAAAATGTGGTTCCCGATGGAGCTAATGACGACAATCAACGACAAAGAATAACCTTGCCTGGATTCAAGCGTACCTCTAATAGTACTAACAACTGTGTTCTTGAATACTGTCAACATCGGTCAAGACGTCGGATACCGGAAGATATTATTTTTCGTATGTTTTGTCGATACAATATTATCATTCCAGATAATGGTCGGGTATGTGATGAACATCTACAAGAAAATGTTTGGCATACACTTACTATGCAGAATAATCTCTCGGAAGAATTCACTGCTGACCAAATCACTTATGCTTTTACGTTGATGAAAAACCATATCGCAGATTTTTTGGATTTTGAGCGATATGAAGACATGAATCCAAACGATTTGCATACATGGATAGGACTTAATCAGAATCAGTTCTCTGCTTTGTTGGAAAATACACCTAGCCTCAATCGTTACCAGTAAGTGCACGTGATCGTTACTGCGAAACCGGGCTTTATTTACATTATTATTTTACTTTATTTTATGTTTCCTAATAATACGTGTACAAAAAGTAAGTGCATATCAACGACATGGAAGTGAGTATAAATGGCCATGTGAAGATTGCAGCTTGGAACGGTTCCAGGCAAAAGGAGAAAAACCTGTACGGGTTTATCTTCTGATGCTATTCGAACATTGAAACTCCACTCTCATTTAAAGGTACATAATGAAATTACTAATTTATTATTGAGCACTCAAAATTGTGGAGCATAACTTATGTTGGCACTATGGTAAACATTAAATACCTTTCAAAAGATTTTGCCAAAAATTACGTTAACATTACTGCTAGTATAATCAACGTAACTTAGAAAGGTATTTGTATTAATATAATTACACATACTTTGTGCTTGCTGATGCTAATTTTTAATTTACGTTAGAGTGGTGGAGTCATGAGTCTTATAGCATAGGACAGTTAAACCCGTTTGAACTCACTATATTACAACTTGTTTACTGGGTGACAGACCCACGTAAACAAGTTGTAATATAGACATTAAGACTGTGTTTATTTATTGTAACTTTGTTTGAGAGGGATAATTAAATATATTTATCAAAATTCCTTGAACATTATATGGCTATAGTAGTATTTACTGATCACCGAGTAAGATTTTACCGACCGAGTAAGAAGTTCTCTGGAAGCCCAACCGGAAGCTAATTATAATACTATTAAACCATTTAACTTCCTATTTTAAACAAGGCGTTATTTATTGCTAAACCGACCGTATGTTGGCACTGTGGTTAACATTAAATATGTTTATAATTTCTTGTACATTTTATATAGTGAAAGTACTTAGTAGTTTCTATATTATTGAGTAAATTAAGTACTGAATTGCAGATCGCCAGAAAATATAGACATGAAGCCCATTTCAAAGCTCTCCGCTAGCCCAAATCGAAACGAATAGTAATGCACCTAACTCCTGTAGTTAATAACCCTCCTCGAAAACGTAAATTGAAAGTAACCGTAATGAGGTCCCAGCAGACCATGAAAAGCCAAAGCTTGGTCTCGTTGGAGTACAGAATACCTTTGCACTTCACAAAATCGTTATAAATGGTCCACCAAAGAAGCAGAACCCGATATTGGGACTGTTGTTTTGGGCAAAGACGAGAGACTTCCTCCGGGGAAGTGGTTTTTGGGCAGAATTGTTAAAAAACATCCTGGTAAAGATCGGAATATACTATCGCATATAGTTTAATGTTAGACGAGATAGCTAGCAAGGGAAGCACTAGTACTTTTAGTAAATGCAATAAATGAAAATCCCTGTCGGGTATTTCTGTATCAATGGAGTGAATGGAGAACAAACGGCGAATTTAGTTACAGTGCCTGAAAAACTACTCCATGATACGGGCGTCAAAGTGTCCTGCAAACATCAACATGACAATTAAGATGTGATATTTTAATCCAGATAATATGAAGACACATTTTGAGCATTCGGACAAAAGATCAAATGTTTACGCTTTCCTAGATCTCGCTCTCATGCTGAAATTGATGAAAAATGCTTTTTAATTTTGTGAAATGTAAACAAAGGAAACAATAATTATTGGTGTCCAAATGACTGTTTTAATTATCTTCTGAATTTTTAATATTTGCAGCATGTGGAAGTTCATCGTAATAACATCTTGTTTCAGGCCTACAGAACTTTTTCAAGAACTGCAGGTCGTTATATTTCACTGTCGATATAGGTAGCTTCTTTTTATAAGCCAAACCAGGTAATTTGAATTCGCCCTCATTAACTGCCTTCATAGACCGAAAAGAAACTGGTGTGTTCACCACACTTGATTCCCATGGACTATTATTAAAATTTCTGTGAAACATGAGCCGTGGGTGTTCTTTCTGGACTTTAAATTCACGCACAGGTCTTATGGGAAAAGGACAAGTTTTTTTGTAACACGGTTTCAAAAATGCAGTCCAGCCCTTGAATCCATCTTGGGAGCATTCGATGACATTGATTGATTGCCCGGGATTGGAAAAGTGCCCGGTTGGCGATAGGCTAGCCACCTATCACATTGTGGGACCTAGTATCTTCGGC
>DWBA01001204.1:0-11046 GCA_018236825.1 Apodemia zela
TTTCACCAAGCGCCGACGATGGAAAGTATAAATTATATCCAACCAGTGACGTTCAGCACTTAATTTCCCTCTTACTTCGTTTCTTTGGACAAACTATGAGTGGGGATGGTGTCCACGATATCGCATTAAGATAAGCGTTGCTTTTCGTACTAATTATATTACATATTATTAGTATTAAATACACATAATAGTACATACATACGATGATTTAGTCAGTCAAGAACATCGTCAAACTTTCACACATCACATTAACTGACTTTCAAAACTAGCATCATAAAATGAATAATATACAGTAAAATACAGCATCTATTTCTGGGTTTTGGGTTTTGTTCCGTGATATCCCGAAATATCAAATGGCAACATTTAGTTAACTGCATAAAAAAGATTATTATTTGATCCTTAATAAGTTTACAACTTTTTAAGTTAATATTTGTGTGTTATATAAAATGATTAATATTTCAAGACGCTATAGAAAATACAGAAAAAATTTTGTTGACTTTCTTTCTTTATTTAAAATATTTGTTAAGTGTCCATAAGAATAGTGTTTTGCATATATGTACATTTATTATACTGAAGAGCTAATAAAGAGATATTTTATACAGAAAATAATGCATCAACTAACGTTAGTGCATTATATCTCTGGATTTCTAGATTTTCACCACTTTATATAGGATCAACCTTGTCTTAAAAATATTAGTTTTGCATTTTAGTTAACATTACACAGTACCCACTGTACGTGAGCAATGACACGTGACTAGACGTTGTAGCAGCCGGCGATCTGTAAACACGCGGGCCGTTCACTTGAAGCAACCGGGCTACGAGCCAAATTCTCGAATAGCGGTAAACGCGTAGACTACTCGTTGTCAATAAAAATAAAATAATAAAAAAATTGTTGAACGTCAACAATCAAAATGTATATCAAAATCCCTAAAAAACTTAACAATTAATAGGCCTGGTAGTACCAACCTCAGTATAGATTCATCAGATTCTGGATTTCAAAACAATACTATGCATTTCATTTTGAATATCCAGTTCTTACAAAAAAACCAAGGCCCTTTAGTCTCTGAAGAGAGGTAAGATGCCTGTGTGTGCTTTATATGTACATAATTATGGTGTGTGTGCTCTGAAGAATTATTTAAGCCTTTCAGTAGCATTTCATCACCAAAATATTTGCTGCAAAGAAGGCTACACCACCGAAATACACCTTTAGCGTGTACTACTCGGTTTTCACGTACATTTCTCGTACGCACAGTTAGACTATGCAATATTTTTTTCTTTCTCGTTGTTCCTGGGAATGTCGCTTAGGTTATTTTAAAAGGTGGACAGACACAAAAGCAACAATCCTTTATGTTGCAAATTCCCATGGGCAGTAGCTTTTATTTTGTTAATTAGCTTGATGTTTCAACTAACCCAATTGGTAGTATTTTAGTTGATTCTATAAAAAAAATAAAGAGTATTTTAGGTATTTTGCTATTTTAAGTAAAATATAATGATAAATATGATGATAGAAATGTTATATCTTACAATAATAAGTTAACAATATCATATTTCTATAACATATTTATTGGATGGATTGCCTTAGTACATATGACTACAGTTATAGTTGCGAAAAACTAATATTTGGGATAAAAAGCTGAATACTTATGCACACCCACAGACACACACACAGACGCATAAACATATATAGACATTCACATACATGCACATACACACACGCAAACAATACTTGCACATACACACAGAAAAACAGCCACTATGAAATAAATGAAAATGTTATCATCATAATACGAGTATGTTAAATAATACCTAAACGGTTGTGGGTGATCGGTTAAGTTCATAGGCGCGTGCCACCACTGTGACAGCCTAGAGGACTCCGCTGAACACACTTTAGAAGTGTGTCCAGCCTGGACCGTAGAGCCCAGAGCACTTTGCGCAATAACTAGTTTTGACCTCTCGTTCCCACTGCTTCAAGGTATGGTGGAAAATGAGACTGTGTGAAGAGCGGCGCTTTCTTTCTGTGAAACAGTAATGTCACAGAAAGAAAGTGCCGAACGCGATCGTGAGCGGGAGAATCCTGCCCGTCGCGGGACTCGTCGCAGAGGTGGCTGTACTCAATAATCGGCGCTCTTGCATTTGGTAATGCTTAGTGCGTGAGGCGGGGGACTTGCGTACTTAAGTAGCAACCAGAGTCTTGATACGGAAGAATAGAGGTTACCAATATACTTCCGTAGGAAAGCACAACACATAATAAAAGAGGAATACAACCTCCTCTTTCGAGAAGAATGCGTATCGTCGTGTGTGTGAGGAGCTCACTTACATGCGCCGAAGCTGGTAACCGTGGAGTTTTAGTCGGTAAGAGTCCGACATAACCGTTCTATCACCCCCGTGATTAGAATGGTACCCATGACGGGTTTCCCTACGTAAAAAAAAAGTTCATAGGCGCTTATGGTGACAATAATTTTGCAACGTCACTGATACAATTAAGTCTGCCAATAACTCAGAGTATTTGATATTTCTGTTTTATTTTATGTTTTATTAATCGTTCATGTAATTATACGTTTGGCGTATTTCAGCTTTTGTATCAGGTAAAGGCACCTTGTATATTACTATATTATATTTTTCGCAGGAATGCATCGATAGCCTTCCGTTCTGATGAAGATCTTGGAGCTAGTCAATACGACATTCGTGATGGATCTGGCTGCAAAAAGGAAAGAAAAGCTAGCGCAGCTACAGCCCGTTTTACCATATATAAAGCTAACAAAGCAAGTAAAAAGAAACGAGAAAAATCATCTGCTAAGAAAGAACGCAAAGCTACTAAAACTTTGGCTATTGTCCTTGGTAAGCATATAAAAGTTTAACGAGAAATATTTCATGTCTTAGATTATTACAACTTCATTTTTAGAGGGTTATGTGCCTCAGATGAAAAAAAACGGAACCCTTGTATATCATATCTGTTATTCTGTCCCAGATTTGTTTTGAAACTACTGGACCGATTATAATAGTCCCTCATTCTTTTCCTGAGTGAATGTACTTTAAAAGCTTTAGAATCTACTAGTCTAGTTTGGTCTAGTCTTGATGTCCTAACATTTTGAAAAAAATACAGAAAAAGCTTTTCACCTGTAGATAGCAAGAAAACCTAGAAGTCATTTACGTCCCCCTTATTGTTCCAGGATCTCTTTGAGGAATAGACTATTTGCCTTTTTGCCGGGCAGTAATGTAATATGCGAACGATGGGTTATTCTTGTCACTACCATCTGGACTACTATGTGGTACATAACGTCTCGCCCAGGTATTTGGTACCACCGCTTTTGCCGGGAAGAAACCTACCGTTAACATCTTTGGTATCTATAATCGATGATTATCTATTTCCATCAGGACAGCCATCTGCTTGTTTGCTATTCTATGATATCAGAAATGTATCTTCTAGATATTTGAATGTTACTCTTATTTGCAGGAGTGTTCTTATTTTGTTGGACTCCATTCTTCACATGCAACGTATTGGATGCTATATGCGCTAAATTCGGTCTTCAATTTTCACCGGGCGTCACAGTTTTCATTCTCAACACGTGGCTTGGATATATTAATTCTTTTCTTAATCCTGTAATTTATACTATCTTCAACCCGGAGTTCAGGAAAGCATTTCGGAAGATACTTAAATGTGGTACCTAGCCCATGGATTATTTGGTCGTTTTCACACAATAGATCTCGAAACTATTTCTTATACTTGTGCTCAAAGTTTTTTTTACTATACGTATCAATATTTTGTTTGTTTTGTCTTTTCGTGATTTTTGATAAGTTTTAATTTAACCTTATTATGTTACATAATATATTTTTTAACCACAATTTTATCGATGAAATAAAAATAAAACTTTTGTAGTTCTATAAAAATTCAACGAAACAAAACCCAGAGATAAATGTTGGAATTAATTATAATTCAAATGCTCCATGAATATAAAACAATATAATGTGATTATTTTTAAAAATATAATAAATAAATGTAAAAGTATCTGTTTCTATTATACAATCTAAGTGGCTGTTTTCTTACAATAGATCTCGAAACTATGCGCTTAGATATGCGCCCAATGTTCTTCATTGTGAGTAGTTTTGTTATTTTTGACTTATCATGATTTAATATAAACATTTGTTATTTTGAAACGTTTGTTTTAATGTTATATTGTATTACCAACTGAATTAAACCAAAATTTTCGTAGTCAAATGTAATGTTTTTATTCAAAAGTTTTAAAATCTTTTGAATAATTTTGCAATTAATTACAATTCAATTGTTAAATAAACATTGTTCAGAATAATTGGATTATTTATATGACAAAAAATACATGAATATTAAGTATTTGTTTCTATTACACGATCTGAGAGTTTTTTATTTATTTAAAATACATCTCGAAACTATTTCTTAGATATTATATGCTCAATGTTCATTCTTGATATGTATTTTTTGGATATTTTTTTAACTAAATTTTAATTTAACTTTTATTATAAATCATTTATTTTAATGATCTAATTGGCTGACTTAAATCATCTATTTGTTGTTGAATTGAACAAAACATAATCCAGAGTTCAGTGCTCACTCCCTAATTATATTAATTCAATCAAACAATCAAATAACAGTTTATTCCACGTAGGTATGCATAGGAACACTTATCGACTATAATTAACATTCTCCGTGATCCGAAAAAAAAGTTTATTATAATTAGCTAATACTATACAAAAAGTATTTGTTGGTAAAATACTACCTGGCTATCATTTTCCACAATATACCTGAAAACAATTTCTTAGTTATGATTCATTTTGTGTATTTATTGCTATATTTTTGACTGATTATGATAAAAATATTAATTAAACCGTTTTAAACCTTTTTTAACACATTATATTACTGACTGGGTTAAAATACTTTTATGTAAATGGATCTAATAGTTCCATTCAAAACATGCGTAAGCAGGAAATTTGAAATTCAGAAATTAGTATTGTAATTTGTTTCGCTTCCTAATTGTTATTCAAAATAATTTAAAATCTGTATAACTTGAATACTATTTACTTTTATGTCCTCCTTTTAGTATTATAATGTAGAGTGAATTGTTAATACTTAATTTAACTTTTAATCTAAGTACATACATTAATTTGATTATAGGTTTATCAAATATTATTTTCAAACTTTAGTAGAAAATATCCGTAAGATGCATGTGTATTTGTTAATGAACTTATATGAATTATATTATTGATTAAAAAGACTCGATAAGCTCAAAATATATTTAGCAATAATTATCTTATGTTTGAAGCTTTGGCAATAATTTTGTATGAATCTATTGTTATCTATAACAACGAATTCTCTTCTTACTATAACTAGGAGATCTATGAAACGACCAAATATATTTAGTATTACGTTAATGTGATAATCTTGTAAAACAGTAGCATATCAGTATAGTTCTATGTACAAAACTATTAATCTTATGATATTCTTATTGTATTATATTAAAATATTAAAGCTTTACTTATCTTATTAAGTAATAATATCTAGTCCAGCAGTATTAATTAAAGGTTAAAATTAGAGTACTTACTTAAAAATAATTTAACACGCTTTTAGTAAAAATACTATGGGAATTCAAAAATGGTATGTTGTAAAATTAAATTATATTGTAAGATAATAAAATGTTATACTAAGTTTATTTCAACAAATTATATTTAATGCAGATAGATGAAAAAAAAACCTTAGGAGAATTTGAGTTAAAATAATTTTGATGTTAGAGTTACTGATAAATTTATGATTTTTTGGGTTGCCGGAAAATGTTAATCTATGAACTGTAAATTTATGTACACAAAATTGAGAACTTAAGACAACTTGATATCATGCATCTTTTTTTTAGTTTCCAATACTTTGTTGAAGGTTTTTACGGAATGAAAAATTAGGACAATTGCGCAGTAATATGTATAATTCCAGAAAACTTTTGAGTTTATACCCACGTTTTCGATTCTAGTATAAGCAAGCTAAATCTTATCAATCTGTCGTTGACAGACCTAATATTGTATTTTTTTTGAAAATATATCTAAAACAAAATACACAGTTTGTCATAATTAATGATATAATTTCTCCGTAATATTATTAATATTACTTAGAAGGTAATTTACCCCGTGTTGGTCCGGGGTCCCTTTGCAGAATAGACTATCTGCCATTCTGCCAGACAATTTGTAAAAGTTCAACGATTGGCCAAACATGTTACTATCATCGTGACTACTAGGTGGTAGTGTTTTGAACATCTTGTCCGGGTTTACTTATAATTGCTGCAATTGTATCAATGTTCATCACTATCGTGTTCCGGTTTAGAGGGTAAGGTAGCCGATGAACTTATACACGTAGCATTACCCGCTACATGGATTACCATTAACATATTTAGTGTCTTTAGTCAAAAGTTGTCTTAAGCAAATATGTATTATGACTATGAGCAAGATAAGACTCATGAGCAATATACTGTTCATAATATAAAATTAAACTACAATTTACAGTAATATACGTGTGACCTCCATTAGAATTACTTTATACGATTTCACGTTCCTGCTCGATCTTATTGAGGGCAATTCATTTTACCTCCCTTCATGTTCAAGGCTGACTTTTAACGTTTCCGCAGCAATTCAGCTACGCCATTTATAATTGTTTTGCGATTGTAGGAAAATGGAACTTAAATTAATATTTTGAATTTGTGATATCGCTTTTATATTAATGTTAGGGTTACCAACAACATTTAAGTAGATTTCTGTGAGAAATAATATTTATTTATATTGTTAGTTATTTGTATCAATTGTAAAAACTTATAATTAAACTTTACCAAATTGTAATAAAATGTCTTATTATTGAGACTTACGCCTAATATTATTAAAGATGGATTTGGAAGATTGAAACGTTTTCTGCTGCAGTTTTTCATAGTTTACTAAAACTCAGTGATTAAGATTGTGGACATGTAGAAACTTACTTGTAAATTTTGACGTTTTGGCTAAATTTCATTAAAAGTAGTCAAAAATAGACAAGTTAGTTTCTTGACATGTAAATAATACTCTTTTTTTGAAACGGTATTTTTTGAAATTCTAAGGTGTACATCAATGTAATGTGCTGTAAAATAGAGCAAAATAATAATGGTCTACTTGTGATTATTTTTACTATTGTTTCAGTTTAATTGTCCACTGTCTTAGTTTTAGTTTAAACTATTTTATTTTCTAAATATAATGAAATTCAGTTTGTAAAAAAATGTTTTTTCAATAGTAATAGAATTTATATAATATTATACAGCAATAATATAAATTAAATAATAGCGGTTAATACTTTTTCCTTGGTACAGTTTTATTTGATCAAACTAAAGAACATTCATAGTTTTATCTGAAGAATTTCAATTTATGCGGTAATAGTATGATAAATAATTATTCTCAATGATTTATCATTCATATCTATCATTATATATGTTAGAACAATATTTTTTTAAATTATTTTATCCAAATATTATTTGATTATTTATAAACAAGGTTTGTTATTATAGCAGTATTATAAACTACTTTATAATATTTCTATACATGCAATATTTCGATACATGACATAAAACTGGGTAATACTTTTACTGTGGTATATATTATTTGCTCAAAAGAAGGAATATTCCCAATATTTTCTAAAGCATTAAAATTTATGGGATGATAATATTATAATTAACAATTAATATCAATAATATAGCTATCAATATGTGTGTAAGTCGTATATGTTTTTTATTAGTTTGACCAAATATAGTTCAATTATTAAATAACAAGGTTTATAATCACAACAGTATTATTAATTATTTTATAACATAGCAATATTTATATACTTCATGTATACATCCAATACAACCTGTTAATACTTTTTCTTTTGTCAAAATAAGGAACATTTCCAATATTGTCTAAAGCATGGAATAAAAATATAAATAACAATTAATCTCAATGATAAAGCTATTTTGTATAATATAAGTACAATATTTTTTTTATTAGATTAACCGAATATGGTTCGATAATTGTTAATAAACAAGGTTTGTAATTACAACAGTATTATTAAGTATTTTATAATATAACAAACTTTGTATACATGAAATAAAACCGCTTTATACTCTTTTTTGGGTATGTATTCTTTGCTAAAAATAAAGGACATTTCCAGTAATATCTAAAGCATTTAAATTTTATGAGAAAATAAGATAATTAACAAAAAATCTCAATTATATAGCTTTTATTATACAGTATGTAATAAAAACCCTGTCCGATCCGAAAAGGGCATATAGGCAGGTCGATGACAATATATAAAGAAAAAAATTAAAATATATTATAGTAATAAATAAAAATAAAAAAGTAAATATAATTGAAGATTAATTATTTTAATGGAAAATTTTATTTATATCTATATTCAAGAAATAATAACATATACGTGATTGTATTAAGCTACCACCTACCTTTGACGGTCGGACAGGGTTTATTTACACACTGTAAGTGTGAGTACAATATTTTTTTAATATTTGATCCAAATATAATTCGATTATTTATAAGCAAGGTTTGTTATTATAACAATATTATGAAATTCTTTATAATGTATCAATATTTACATACATGAAATATTTTTCTTTTAGTTTGCATTTTTTGCTCAAAATAATTATTATTATAGTATTTCCAGTACTATCAGTCCAATATTCAGTATAAAATTTTAAATGCTGTAATTTAAAATTTTGGAGATATTTAGCAATTAATTTCAATGATAAAGCTATCATTATGTATGTAAGTGCGATATTTTTTATTTTATCTAAATATAATTCAATTATTTATAAACAAGGAATGTAATTATAACAGTATTATTAAGTAATTGTGACATATAAGTACTATTTAATAACTGTTAAATACTCTTGTATATATATCCATGATGGATTTGAATGCACGGCGTGATTTGATATTGTAGTGTAAATAAATTCGTGTTTGAAACTATAAATCATATCAAATATATTATGCAGAAGAATTTATCTTCAATAAATTATAGTTAGGAATTTTAATTGACAGTATAATTAAATAACAAAAAATCCTATACAATTGGTTGATCTGTTAAAATAAGTGATTTTACAAGAACTTATCAGATAAATGATTTTATCTGATAAATTCTTGTAATGATTATCGTAAACGGGTTTTATTGTGCCAAAGTATAAACAAGTAAATAAAGTAACTTACAATATTAAAATATTTATATGGTGTAAATATTAAAACAATTTATAAATCAACACCAAGTTCTGAATTAGATATAGTATAAAATATCCAGATATGTACTATAAACATTTATGCAACTACATATTAGCTATAAGTAGAATTTTAAGCAGAAACGAAAATTCTTATTAGCTAATACATAAATATTTAAAAAGTAGACTTTTGAAATATTTAATGTTGAAATTGGTGAAACAATGCATTAGATTATAAATTTATATTATGTTATTCTTACAGAAACACTTAAATAATTTAAAATAAATCAGTTAAGTATAAAGTCCTCGCTACACGTATAGCAACGCACCATTAACATCTTTAGTGTCTATACGCGATAATTTCTCTTTCCATCAGGAGAGCCATCTGATTGTTTCCTATAAAACGGTCGGTAAAATACAGCGACGGGATCATCCCCCACATAACCGAACGATGAACCAGTAAACCATGGTAAACAGGAGAGTCTCGGTTCACCGCCTACATCGCAAGGAAACTGGAGTGTTTTTTTTTACAATTAAACAACCAACCGGTATTACATTTTACTGCATTATCAAGGCTAGCTTAGTGTGAATTGTGAAACAGTACAAGTATCTGTATTCAAAATGATCATTATGATGGAGTTTCACCAAGCGCCAACGATGAGGAATATAAATTCTACCAGCAAAACGTGTTAATCGCGTCAATGGTGACCACCACACATCTTGCCACTTAATAAGTTCATGAACCGTGGTCAGCAAGTATGTCTTGATAATGTTCGGTACACTCCGCTTACCCAGCAAGCAAACCATGTTGATGCTATTTTATATTACAAATAAAAATATCATAATCTTTATATATATACACACACACACACACAATCTTTCACGTATACAAACACAAAGGCATGTGTATAAGGGATTTTTTTTTATAATTTGAATTTGAATTTCATTTGAATTTGTTCACATTTTTAAACTTCTTTTTTTAAATTATTGGATTTTTATTTTAATATTGTTTTTTTTTTGTATGTTGTAATTTTATATTTTTACTGTTTTATTTTAATTTGGCCTGGCAAAGCTCTATGGCAATTGGCTAATGTTTGACGTAAAATAATTCTTTTTTATCTTATAATTTAATAATGCTGTGGATTAATTGATAATAAATAAATAAAAAATAAATAAGTAATAGTTTTAAGAAAAAAAAGAAAGTTTAAAACAAAAAAGTACATAAAAACACGAGAACAGTCTCTGAAAAAATTTACATCAGAGGATATAAAAATACTTCTCGTATAAAGAAAAAAAAGTGTTACTACCATATTGACAATTAGGTGGTCGAGTTCCGCAACGTCAATCTGTGGGAGTGATTTCGTGAAATGTCACGAAATCACTCCCACAGATTGCAGGGATGTGAGATGATGTTACATAATATTCTAAAATTTTTTTCATCATATCATTTCAACACTTAAAATACTCAAAACGCACCTGCTTGAGCGATAGCTTTTGATACTTGGCGTGTAGTTCGGGCGCGTTGGGCAATGTTCCCAGCGCTGCTATCTTGTCCAACGACTCTTGTATCTTCTCCTGCAGCAGAACTTCTTTTGATGCCATTTTTTCGAGCCCCTTTACGTCTTCCTCCATTTTGTCTTGAGCTTCTTTTTCCTGAGAATAAAACCAACATTTAAAAATATGAAAGTGATACATATAACTTTTTCCCCGTGTTGGTTCGGGCTCCTTTGAAGAAAAGACCAACTGCCGTTCTGCCAGGCATGTCGTAAAAGGCGATTAATTGGCTATGTGAGTCACTACCATCGTGACTACT
>DWBA01001205.1:0-11046 GCA_018236825.1 Apodemia zela
TGTCCCTGCCGGGAATCGAACCCGGGCCCCATTGATGCGCAGTCAGGTTCGCTAACCACTCGACCAACGGGGCGGTTGTGCCAAATTTGTAGACTGAATGCCAAACTTATAGACTTCTTAAAAATCGCACGGATTAAATGGATGTACCTTTCAAGGCAATTTCTTAGTTTGTCAGTGTAGCTTGCATTTACATCCAGAAATACAAAGTTATACTACTTATCGATGAAATGAAATCACTCCAAGGGTAATTTTTTACCTTATGTCACATCAATTGGCACGATAAAATAGCATTATCGCTTATTTATTTTTTTCACGATATAATATACAAATCTATGATACTTGTGACAGTGATAGGAGCATTTGTTCATATGCGCGGCGACACATTTCCTTTCCAATGCCTTGTCTATTAGTATTCATGTGGTCTGTGGAAAATTTGAACCGGATCGGCTAAGAAGATTAAGAAAAAAATCGGATCTAAATCGGCTGATTCGTTCGGGATTTATCAACGGAGAAAACTTTTGAAATAATTTTTTTTTGATATTTCTTCGACATATTACCTATATATCATCGGTTTTGTAGCTAAGACACCATTTTAGAGCTATCATTTTGAAAATATACAGCTTTTCAATAATTAAAATACTTTAGATTTTGCAAACTATATTTTTTAATTCTGAGCTCAAAAATCTATGCGTAGGTATGGTTTTGCATCTTTGAGCTTAAAATACCTTAATTTAGCGGGAAGATTCAGGGATGACCTGCAAGGTCAACCCGTTTACAGATTTCTTTTGTTGTTAAATTGGCACAACTGTTTTCCATTTTGGTGCGGAATTTGAGTTGCACCTGTTATTTATATTAAACACAGCGTTGTTTTTAGTTAGATCATATGTAATTTCATAACGGAAAAAACATTGAACAAAGAGTTTGTCCTAAATTTTGCACCGCCAATGGAATTTCGTGTTTTGGGTTCCTGAAAATGTTACAGAAGGCTTAGAGTGGTACAAAACGTTCAAAAGCGGTCGAGATGTGATGAAGATTTGTCTCGCTCTGGTAGGCTCATCAACGTCTTCAACTGAAATGAAGGACAAGCAACGCAACGCAAAAGTGAAGGAAGTAGTGTCTCACTTTCTGTGTCTCACGAGTCGATCCGTACCATTTTAAATGATTACTTGGTTATGAAACATGTTGCCGCTCGGCTAGCCCCAAAAGACACGAATTTTCTCCAAAAACTCAATCGCATAAGAGTCGCTGAGGAGATGCAAGAACGAGTCAATACACCCAACATTCATGAAACGCATTGTTACTGGTGGCGAGACGTGCTTGGCGCCTTCCAACTGAACCGAAACCGAAAAACCACGCCCAAGTCTATCAAAAGTCAAAGTCATGTTACATACATATCTTTACGCCAGATCACTTACGGGGTAGGCAGAGAGAACCGAGTGAGTATGTCACGATCCTTGCAGATTTGTCTTGCTTCCTCCACATTCATTACTCTCTTCATACAGACACGCCGGTAGCGAAGAACCGTTTAATCATCAAAGTCATGTTGACTGTTTTTTTTTGACTATCGCGGTGTTGTGCACTCGGAATTCTTGTCGGAAGGTCAAACGGTAAAATTTGAGTGATATGCGGCGCTTGGGAGTGTAAATTCTATGAAAAAGGGCAAGGGCATTTTCCACCACAATAATGCGCCTTCGCACAAGACCATGACCCAAGACCAAACACTCAACAAATATCATGGAGCAATTACAATATTCACCAGATATGGTCCCAGCTGGCTTCTTTCTTTTCCCTAAATTCAAATGCCACTTCGTGGCACCCGTTTTCTTTCCCTAGAAGACATAAAGGCGAATTCGTGTAGAGAATTGAACTCAATTCCGGAAAAGCGTTTAAAAAATGCTATGATAATTAGATTATTCGAAGCTGTAAGTGTATCGTTTCTGAAGGAGGAAAAGTCGGGAAATCAGAAACATGAGTTTTTTCAGTTTTCTGATAAAATTAACGTTGCCCGGGATTGGAAAAGTGCCCGGTTGCCGATAGGCTTGCCACCTATCACTTTGTGGGACCGAGTATCTTTGGCTAATCGTGGGTGCACTGGTTGTACCTCTGCCTATCTGTTTGGGGATCCAATCCACTTTGAAAACGATTAGATTGGAATTTAAGTTAAAAACGTTATGTTTTATTATGGGGAAAATTTTAATAAATAAAAACACTATAAGATAAAATATTTTATTTAAGCTCACATTGTAATATTCTTATTTTATACTAATTGCGATTACGTAATTTTAAAATAAATAATGTTAAATAAACATTTGATATTATTACAATTTTCTTCAAGTCAGAAATATAATATTTGTAACATTTTTTTAAATCTTAAAGTCAAGCAATACATAGTAATTACACATTTAGATTTTTATATTATTATGTAACGTTGGTGCACCAATATATTTCGATTAAGTTTTCAATTTACCTTACAACATAATGAAATTACTGTTATTGTTAGTAACAGTTCAAAAAACATTCCGAAAGCTGTGTACAAAGCCTTAAATTAGAAATGGTAGTGTATCACATTAATGCAAATAAATTTGTAGTAAGAAGCACCAAAATGTTAATACTTAAGTATAAAGAGGTTCGGTTATACTTAAAACTATTTACAGCATAACTATTTAATGCATGTCGCATTTTATAAAACAGATAATTTTTAAACCATTATAGGCAAATGATCCTTGAATATTTTTGACTAGTTTTAAATAAAACATAACTTTTATGATTTATTTCTATTACCATGGCAATTTTGCTTAACGTATTGATAAATAAGATTATATACAATTAAGATAAAACACAATATTGCTGCATGATAATGCGTTGGCAAATTGTAAACAGCACTTAAGACTCCTGTGGAACTCTTAGTGACACTGTTTTCTTTTGATCTTTTCTTTAAAGAGGTTTCATCGACATTGTTATAGTTTAGTGATTTCTCAACATGGTAACTATTTGTAGAAGCTTCGCTACTTAAATTAGGGTGCTCCTTGGTTTTTAATTCTTCGTCTACACTCTTTTCCAGAGTCTCACTTTTGACAAGCAACTTAGTATTGCCTCGATTTAAATCTTCTGAGCACACCTTTAAACTTTCTTCTAAATAATTATCAATTTTAATTAAGTGTTCTGATACTGATATATTTACGAGAGGACTGTGACTTCGTGATGTTCCATTACTTTTACTTTCTGTGTTGTGAAAAATGGCACTTTCTTCAGGCGCCAAAAACTTTTCTTTACATATTGAATTTACGATTTTGTAACTTTTTAGGTCTTCGTAGTTATCTTTTATTATAGTGACTGGTGTAAATGCCCTTACCCCTAAATACAAATCAGAAGACGAGTCTAGTTCTGGTGGAATGGGAGTGAATTTTATTTTTATAACATCTTCATTAGTGATCGTTTCTGTTTTGACGATATTATCCACGTAATCAAAATTGTCAGACGGACCAATACTTTGGGTTACACGTGGTGAGTCTGTAATATCGTATCGAGTTGAACTATGAACTCGATCAACAGTCACTTTACTCAATATCTTACCATCCGCACTTTTGATATCAGAAAACAGCCCTTCATCGAAGTGTAGGGGAGTTTCTAATTTTCTGGTTCTTTGAGGCGATGGTCTGGTAGCTTCTGATGTTGTAGACGGAGAAATGGAGACCGGCCGAAAAATTGTTGTCGAATAAACAGTGTCAGAATTGTATATCATTTGTTGAGGACTTCTAGCGGGCGTGAGCTTTACAGAAAGGTCGCCCACCCTTGGCGAAGAAACTCTGTCCTTCGAGATTCTTTTTGCACACCTACAACAAATTAAATTTTGTATTAATTGTAAATTTTACATTTATAGATTTACCATTAATTCCAGACCCGCCGGTGTTCGTAAACTTATTTTAAATAGCAATTACGTTAGTGTAATTTGAATTAGATGTACTCGTTTAAGTAGGTATTATTTAGGTCTCGATACGTTCACGTTACCGAATACGTTCACGCGCAATCATTTGGGGAATAGGCCGAAAAATACCTTGTTTTTTATATTTATCAGGCTTTCCCGAGAGTCTGATAAGGCTAGTGTATTTTAAAATTAAAAAAGAAAGCAAATTATTTGCTTGTGACATAAGTGTGAGCTCACGTATTAATTACTTACGGAAAGTAGGTACATGCAAGTATAAAAATAATAATAATATACGCTTGTCCCTGTTGGGAATCGAACGCGAACCTCGTCGATGGCGTCGATAAATACGATCGATCAATGTGACGGTTTAAGTTTATTCACATTACACATGTTTGCCATAAAAAAACATTTCACAAACGTATTGACCGGCCAAATTAAAATTAATAAGCATAATCATCGTTTATTTGTGATGAAATCAGATTAGCCATCAGAACCTGATTTTGATTTTGGTAATTTTTTTATATCATTAGTTGATTATAAGATAGTAAACAAGCAGGTGGCTCTCTAGATGGAAAGGGACACCTATCGCCACCAAAGATGTTAAATGGTGCGTTGCTATCTGAGTGGCAACCTTATCCTTCAAGCCGGAACACGACACTGACAAGCATTGACGCAGGAATAGGTAAGGTAGTGGTAACAAAACCCGAATGAGACGTTGTAGAACTCTACCACCTAAGTCACGATGGAAATGACGTACCTACGTACAAATCGGTCGCCTTTTACGAACTGCCTGGCAGAATGGCAGATGGGGTATTTTTCAAAGGAGACTGGGAACAATACGGGGAAGTGTGTACCAAATCACATATAGTGTACTATAGTAAAATAAAAACGACATTAATATAAAAAAGCACTTCGTTGTCGGCATACGGCCGTTTTGCCTTTAAATACAGGGTTATTACAATAATCACTTGGTAATATTTAGTTACTAATATGTAGTTCTTTAGCAATTGATTAAGTCGGGTGAGTCAATTTCATATAGTAAAAGCTTGGTGCCGCAGTAATGCTCTTTCCAACATATTTAGCTCTGGCACCTACTGGTATCTCAAACGGATAAAAGAACTGGCAGCGTGCATAAAATACAAACAAACAAACAAATTTATTTTTTTATATATAAAACTAGCTGTACACTGCGCGCGTTGCTATGCCAACAACTAAAATAAATTTGAAGGAAAGGCATTATATATGAAATTCATTAGAATGGCAGTGGCGTAATCTGTCGAAAATTGCTTGTACGTTCGTGGGCTCATGCACAACTTTGCTAAAGATCATCACATGATCAAATGCATAGTTTACGATTCTATAAAAGACATACAGACATTCATTTTTATATATCAAGATATAATTGGCTGATAACCACCTTTTGTCAACCTGAAGTGGCTCTCTGAGATAGTTACACGAGCTCTACACCAAAAATTACTAGCATGCTGAACTAGCAGAATTAAGAATATGAGTGTCAGGCGCGTTTCGCTAAATCTTGAAGCTTCAAGCATCTGAGGTAAAACAACTAGCATAAATTCAAAACCGACCGGTATTCTTTATAGCTCACAAGCAGGTGGTTATTCAACTTCTACGACATAACCGCTGCCTATACACCAACTATTTTACGGACGCGTTGCTATTCGCGTAGCGGGGTTGTGAAGAATCCTCATGTTGGTTCAGGCTCCCTTTGATGAATAGACTCATCTGCCGTTCTTCCAGCCATTTCATAGGTGGCGAGGTTATGCAAGACACTATCATCGTGGCTACTTATCATGGTAGAGTTCTGTATTGTGTCGCCCGGGTCTGGGACCATCGCCTTTCCTATTCCTGCCGTAATAGCGCCAGTGCTTGTCACTGTCGTGTTCGGTGTTTCGGTTTGGAGGCTAAGGTAGCTGGTAAACTTGTGTATGTGGCATTAAGACACCGCCACAAGGATAGCTACCACAGACTACTTAGAGATGCAAGCATATAGCAACACATGATTAACATAATTTATACTTTCCATCGTCGACACTTGGTGAAACTGCATCATATTGATTTCATAAACACACTTGTACTGTTTCACATTTATATTTTTTTTAATTTTAACACCAACCGGTTTCTCCTATCAGGGGGAAAAAGCCCTGATGATGCCCTAATAGGCGAAACCGTAAAGTTGATTTCATAAAAAAAACTATGTTTAAAATTATAAAAAAAATGTTCAGTGCCGAATTTATTATTAGGTATAATTAAAAATACTAATTGACCTGTTTCATAATGTGCATTATTTTCTGTGACACGTTGTATACATCTAGGCGAGCGAAGCCATAGACAAAATCCAGTTAATTATAGGATTAATTGAAAAAACCACAGTGCAGTTTTGATAAAATTTTATTTTAAACAAAAATAATATAGTGGGCCCTAGCGCGAGGCGGGTCGCGCCGCAGTCTCCAATCGCGAACTCAACGCACCAGCGCCCGGACACCGTCCCGGACCCTTGAGCTTCACCGATAACAGTTATTGTACATAAAAACAATTCTATAAAAATTATTATCGCATCAGTATCCGTCACTAGTGTTTTGAGTTCACCAATGGCGAGGGATAACGGAGAGATCACCGTTCGCCTCACGTCATTAACCGTTATACATATATTGTAATAATATCATGCACTGCCCAATACGTAAAACTGATTACATTAAAAAGCTGAAATTTATAAATCCATCATATACAATATCTTTACAACAATACAGATTCAGCCGATGTCGTTCATTCATTACAAACCTTCCTTAGTCCGTTTCGTGTAAGTACCGTGTTCCTAAATTAAGATGTGACAAAATAAATTAGTAATTTAAATTGTTCCTCTACGGGAATGAAGCATAAGCCAGGCTGATGGATAGGTACTATGCTATTTGTGTGAAAACAATCCCATTTCAAGATCTAATAGTTCATTCGCTAGTAGCAATCGAAACACAACCATTAGAGCTTCCCATATGTATTGATATTTAAGCAATAAATCATATATTTATAAAAATATTGCAAATAATATAATTAACAATACATACAAGACTGACAAATTATATCATTCTACAAAATACCTCAGTAATAATCCGAAATAAACACATACAATTATGTTGTATACAGTGTGAATATTTCAAAACATAATCTGGCTTTTAAAATAGGAAACACTATAACCATTGCATTTTTGAGAAAAATAAGTAAACCATCAAACAGTTAGGATGATCAGTGCCCTAAGGAAACTTTGAGAATGAACAACAACTCCCATTTGTTCTCTATTAGTAAATTATAAATTAAAAGTATATACAGGTTTATCTAAGTAACTTATATTGTACTCGTATCGATGTGATTCTAGTAGGTATCAATATTGTTACTATAGTCCACAGAGCCACTGACCATTCTAACGGCAAATACATGAGAGCTACTACCGTACAGCCACAAATTTCACCTACAGGCCACGTTTCTTGGTGCTCTTATTCTTTCATGTACAATGCCAAAAATTATTCTCCCACACAAATTGTTAACAAACATATCATTAAATGCAAAATTGAGTAAATTAATACATAATATGTTCCAATTTTCTCACCCTTACAAACTTTACTCTGAGGACTGAATTAAATACTATTGGTCCAACTGCTCACAATCGAGTAAACATAACCCGTTTGATCTTCAAACATGGCTCGGATTTTGTGACCAACAGCAGTAATTACCACTTCACCATCGGAATTAGCACTAACATGTTACTGTATAAAAATATCTTCATTATTAAGACGTTTATCTTGAACTGGAACAGTAACATGAAATAAGAGCACTTCGAACGCTATTACATTAAACAGCTATATTATACACAAAAAGTTCTGTAAAAATTGCTTTATAATTACTACAAGCATTTTGACTTGTTAACTATTTTGTAATGTCACCCCAAGGACCATAGTAATGCACAATTCGATTAACAAAATCAAATACAAAGTAAAACACTTGTATGTAACATTAAATTTTGATATAATTTACTTAAACGAAATACAAAAAATATTTTACACACAATGACTAAAAATTTTTCATAAGCTGATGTTAAATGTACACTAAAATACTAAGAGATGTTATGCCTTTGAAGTGTTATTTATCACATAGACACAAAAATTAGTATGTTACATAAGTTACATTTAACAATCACCACTTTTTTGCGTTAATTAAAAAAATATATTTAATATCGCCGTCAGATTTAGTAAGTCTAAGAACTATAATTTCTTAAGTTAATCTTCTTCAAGTAAGGAGCACTGTTGCCATCTCTAGTTGAATTACGTGCCTTTAACACGGCTCAAACGGCAGTAAAGTTACACAAAAAATATGTACAGGTAATTTTAAAAACAAGTTTAATATACTATATATATTTTTAAGGCTTATGAAATATGAATATGTCTCCGCATATGAATTATACTTAACATGTAAATTTTGTTGCATCCTACCATTTAAATGTTTTTTGTGACTAAAAACAATTAAAAAAAGAGAAACCAATGACTATTGTGTATTTTAATAGCCCAGTTTAGGCATCCATTGAAATAATATGTCCAACGGTTAGTACATACAATATAGTCATCTTTTTAAATTAAGCAGATTTAATTAAATTTAATAAATAAAATTTCCTATTGAATCAATTCTCCTATAAAATTAATTTCTGAGTGAAATTGTTTAACAAAACTAAATTCAGTTTAAGGCAAAAAATTGCTTACATTACAATATCGAATATTTTATAGGCAATTTACTTTTAATCTACTTTGGTTAATTCAGTTTTTGTAATATGTCGCAATATTTTATTAAATATGTTCTATATATACTTTAGTAAATACGTATAACATTGCATACACATAACAAATTTAATATCAGCGGTACCTTTAGTTTTGTATATAACAGGGCGATTTGTATAAATCTGATTTTCAATATGAACCATTTTTCTTTTGGCAACTGATTTCCAGTGAATTATAGGCGTAATTGCACTTATGTCCAATAAATGCGCTTATCGCGCAATGTGCTAAGGCAGCAGCTGTGGAATTAATTGTTGCCTAATGGCAGTGGCTGTAACACAGGGTTTATTCTGCAAGAACTAGCTTTTCTATAACCCAAATAAGATGAAGCGACACACTTGAGCTCTCATATAGATCCCAAAATTCAGGATTACATATTACAAACATTCTCTGATGATATAGGTTTTGGAAAGGCCTATCCTAATTAATTACGAATCATAGTGCCAATTTACTCGATCACTTTTAGGACTTTACCAATTGCAATGGTTTTATCTGAAATAGAAAAAAAAACTCTTATTAATCCAATCAGATTTGCCACATTGTAATTTTTCTCCATATAAATTTCCATGGCCAACTAAAAACAACACCCAAAACAATGTGACCTACATATCTGTCAGGATAATTGTTGGCAAGACAGTTCTCCTGATGGCAAGCAATATCATCGCTTATATGTATAATATGTCAATGTAAAATTGTAAAAAGTGTTAGTTTATAATATACCTAGGTAGTTTCTAATTTGGTAAGGTTAGATTAACAGTTATTTAATATTACTATGGTAGATCATAATCTAACGGTATTTATAATTTTAATAAAATTTTAGAGTGACATATACACTAAAAAAAATAATGAGACATAGTTCCTTATGGCTGGGTAGTGCTGCCTACATGATAATAGCAGGGTCATTATGACAAAAGAAATACATTTAGTTGAGACACACAACTTTATCCACACAAGGGATCATCTCACAAGGCGATCATTGTAAACTAGTGCTCTAATGGGTTTGGTATTTTTTTTTATATCATAACATAGCAAACAGGCAGATGGGTTTCCTGATGGAAAGAGTCAACCATCGCCTATAGACACCAAGGATGGTAATGGTGCGTTGCTATCTTGTAGCGAGGTCTTAATGCCACATGCATAAGTATACCGGCTACCTCACCCTCCAAACCGGAACACTACAGAGACAAGCACTGACGCTATGGCGGTAGGAATAGGAGAAGCGGTGGTACCAGACCCGGGCAAGACAATGCTGAATTCTACCACCTAGTAGTCACGATGGTAGTGACTCACATACCCAATTAATCGACTTTTACGACATGCCTGGCAGAGCGGCAGTTGGTCTATTCTTCAAAGGAGCCCGAACCAACACGGGGGAAAAGACAAAGAGAAAGAAAGAGTTTAATTGATTTATTTAATAACTTTATAAGGGTATAACTTCAAGACTAATCTCATTTTTACTAAAAACAATTTCTGCATCAAGTACCTAAGAGGAATTAATTATTGTGCTTAGTTAATTTCTGCCGGTGCTGATCCGGGCTCCGTTCGAAGAATAGAATGACTGCCGTTCTGCCAGGCAGTTCGTGAGAGGCGAACGATTAGCTATGCGAGTCACTAACATTGTGGCTTCTAGGTGGTAGAGTTCTGCATTGTCTCGCCCAAGGTTGATACCAGCACTTTATTTATTTCTACCGCAATAGCGTCAGTGCTTGTCATTGTTGAGTTTTGGTTTGAAGGGTAATATTTCCGGTAAATTTATGCATATTGTGGCATTAAGACCCCGCCACAAGGATACCAACGCACCATTCGGATCTTTGCGTGCCATCAGCTTGTTTGCTATCTTATGATATAAAAATAGCCGTTATTCTATTTTTTAATAAAACTTTTTTAATTCCCTGAAGCAAAAAAATAAAGTTGAAAATCCACGCTTCTCCCTAAAATGGAGCGAATTAATTCAAAGCTCATATATTATTCGCAACACAAACTGACTTTGGAGCCATCAAACTGTCATCAAGGAGTTTCGGCAACACGTGTCGTATTAAGGAAAAAACTTTAATAGAACGGAAAGTTTGGAAAGACTTATTGCATACGAAACACTGAAAGAAGCTTTTAATACCTTTCAGGGCCAAAACTTTAAGTTTAGGTAAATAATAATTTGATGGAATTGTATTTACAGAATCACCAAATAAATAGTTTTTATTTTTGTTTGTATGTATATTTTTTTTATATCATAAGATAGCAAACAAGCAGATGGGTCTCCTGATGGAAAGAGTCAACCATCGCCTATAG